>JASVER010000023.1:8143203-8204338 GCA_030449065.1 Oceanodroma leucorhoa | reverse complement strand
TTGCTCTCCACAACTACCTGAAAGGAGGCTGTAGAGAGGTGGGTGTTGGTCTCTTCTCCCAAGTAACAAGTGATAGGACAAGAGGAAATGGCCTCAAGTTGTGCCAGGGGAGGTTTAGATTGGACGTTAGGAAAAATTTCTTCACYGAAAAGGTTGTGAAGCATTGGAACAGGCTGCCCAAGGAAGGGGTGGAATCACMATCACCGGAGGCATTCAAAAAACGTGTAGACGTGGAGCTTTGGGACATGGTTTAGTGGGCATGGTGGTGTTGGGTTGATGGTTGGACTTAATGATCTTAGAGGTCTTTTCCAACCTTAATGATTCTATGATTCTATGTGCAAAACCTGTATCCTAAAGATCTTAACAGTGTTGTGTCTTTGTATTGTGTTTATACACAATATTCTGATGGGTATTTAAATAAAAATTCACTAGCTTATATTGCAAGATTAGGCAGTAAGTCAATCTTTCAAATAGAGCTGGGTCCCAGTGAACAGCAATATTTCTGTATTATACTGGTTGTAAGGCCCACTTTCATCATAATTCTCCACTCAGTGTTTTTATTTTTTCTCATTTCATGGGGTGAGCACTGATCTCTCTTTCATCTTGGCACAGTATACCTGCTTTTGGGTGCTTCTGGGCACAAAAAASAATCTAATTTTTTTATGTTCCGAAGTTAAGCAAATATTTATTTAGACATATTTAAAAGTAGTGAACAAGTGAAGGAAAACCCCCACATTCTTTGAAAAATAGACAATCAATTTCTTCTGGAGCTAAGCTAAATGCATAAAGGCTCAGTTCTTCAGCTCAGGCAAACTTCTAAGTTAGTCAGTAGAGCTTTGTTTAGTTACGTGGGCCCTGCCTTTCACATCTTGCAAATGAGGAGTCCATATATTTAAGTATTAGTTAACCAGATATAAATGCTAAGTAACTGAAATAAGCATGAGCATGAGGGTGTTTCTAAAGTTTTGGGAAAGTTTTATATCCCTAGAACCTAATAAAATATTTTGCATGTAGTTTAATTCAGTCTACAGTGAGCTGTTTCTTTGTGCTAGAAACTGTGCCTGCCTTCCCACTCACTGCATATTTACAGATGCCATCGTGCACTACATTTAAAGCAAAACTGACAATGACTCTCCAGATCCTGTCAAATCACCTGAAAACTCTCCTCATTTTATTTCTCGCCTCTGGAAAAGCCTCAGAGAACAAATGGGTCTTGCGGCATGCCTGAGAAATCAGCAAGATTCAGGCTCCGATGAACCGAGGCGGGGAGCTAATCCTGCAGTTAAGGACCCATCACTGATTATGCCCTGACTCCAGCCCCTTGTGATTAAACCAGGAGCCTGTTACCTTGAGCATGCTAGGTGATCTCAGCTGTCATGGTGTCATTTTTAAACACCCCAATGCACACTTTCCCAGYGCAGCTTGACAGGGACAGGTGTTATTGCTGAAACCATTTGCATGCACAAGACTCTATACATGGCACTGAGGCATTTGCAGCCTAATCCTCCAGGAACTGAAAGGACAAACAATAAGTCTGTTGTTTTAACTTAAGAACAGTCAGACTTTTGGGGATGAAATAATTTCTCATCCCCATGTTGCAGCATCTGTAGTTTTTGCTACTTTCTGCAAATCTGTGGTCGTATTATTGTATGTTTATAGTCATTTGTGTAGCTGTTAGCACCTCAGCATTAGAGGGGCGCAGTTGCATAGAGAAGCTGAATTGCATCGCAGTGAAAAGAAGTATCACTAAAAACTGCCTGAAGTTGAACAATAGGCCCCACCCTGCAAGTCTGCAGTTTTGTTGGACTGGGAATAACAATGATTAAGAGACTCCCATCCTGTACTACGCAATGCTCTGTGACRTGTGAACTCTGGGTCACTTCAGTACTGTAACAAAGTGTCTGAAATTCCATATACCTATATGATCATTCAAATGTTAATGCTTCTATTAATAAAATAGAACATTTATCATTAAAGGCGGAACAGCTGGTTCATGTGAAATTAACATTTATCTCCAGAAAACTTGTGTCTACTGAAGTTTCATAACACCTCAGACCATTACTCCTTAAAGAATTTAAAAGAAATATATTTTCATGTATTTTGTATTTGTTTATGTTTGAGAGCACTTCCTATGCCTGCAGTTTGCCATATGCATAATAGTCCACATATCTATGAATATAATTTAGCAGAAATATTCCTATGTTTTCAATTTTCCAAAACAAGGTTGCTAGCTACTATACTAACCATACACTGATGGGACAAGTAGCTTAATAGTGTCACTCTTCCTTTCCATTGTAGCTCTACAATCATCTGCAATTTTCCTCTAGTAATATTCATTCCCACATTAGGATACTTAGTGTATTTTAAAAGGTAGAATAATTAGACTGCATTCCTAAGGAATCAAGTCAGGTTGTTCAGGCTCAGGAGTCAAAATTCTGAGTTCAAGTTGTTATAGGGATAAACGTTAAAATGAAAGCTCAGATGTGTATCTAAGATTTTTCTAAATTCATAGTCTTATGGAGAGTAGGAATAGTCCAGTCCTGCCTATAAGACTCCAATTTTGAAATAACTTAAGCACCTACTTATGTTATTAAGCAGGTGCTTTTACTCAGTCGACTATAGTCACTGAGACTGTGGAAATAGGTTACAGTGAAGGAAATGTTYAGGTGTGTGTGTCCTAATTAAGAAGGCCAGTCTAAATGATGACTTTAGATAGTTTAAAAATGAACTAACAAGCAAGCACATATGGTTATAAGTAAATAAAAACCCAAGAACCCCATATACCAATAAGCAATAGTTTTAATATATTCAGGAAAATATGAACATGTTTAATATTAGTTAAAATTAGGAATATTTTCTAAATAAAATAAGGTTATGATTGGCACCATGTTTTAGATCAGCACCCTTATTCCAGTAATACTTCTATAATTACTTGTAACCATACCCTACAATAGACATCTATATTTTTCCCTAAGAAAATTAGAAGGTATAAAGATATGACTAAGCATCATAAAATACAGTACAGGGAAAAGCTGCTGCCTGATTTATATTTTCTTATTATGATAATGATTTGCATTCATCTCTTAGAGTGAATTAAATCCACCATAACAAGTGTTATAAACCTTCCTATAATTAAGATGAACCAAAACGTGTTAAAAAAATTTCTTGATAATTATTCTTGATAATGAAAATGATATTTCAGAATGTGATTCTTATGTTGTCTTAATATTACTGCTGATGCAATTTACAGAAGAATAAATTAGCAAGAAAAGTTATATTCTGCTCAGTGCAAGAGAAACTGCCAGTCTTAACTTAGCAGTTTTAGTCTCTTTCCAATCTTGCATAAATGAAATGTTCCTTGATGATCCTTTAATTTTGCTATTACATCTCAGTTGCATTTGTCTAACAGGTGCCCCTGAAAAACACCCCTCCATTTCAGAAGAAAGGGAGAAGGCTACTAAGAAAAAGCCTTATTTATTTGGAAAGAATATCTTGAAAAAGTCAGAAGAGGAAATGAAGTGTTTAGTTGTATGATGTTGACTGGATGATGTTTTGTAACTTTGAGCTTTCAGGTACTGCTGCTGGTTCTGGAAATTTTATTTTCCCTCTGTTGAGTTCTTAATTTAGAATTGAAGACAGCCAGATTCAGACAGGTGTAAAGAGTAGCCTACATCCCCCTGTGCTCCAAACAACCTCAATTTCAGAATTAAGAGCCATGTGGCCCAACCAAAGCAAAAAAATGTTATTTGTGCCAGAAATATTCACTGTGAAATGTGGCCAGCTTTCACTAGAGATATAATCATAAAGTAACCGAAAAGTCATGGCAAGTAGGTGGGTGTAGAGTATGCTTCTGGGTTTGTGTGTTGGAATACATACCTATAAAGAAAGATAAGCGTTGTTTCCTAAAGAAAGGCAATGCTATATGAAAAAACAAAATAGCTGAAGTAAATAACAATCTCTGAGAAATAGTAAGGGATGAGAAAGAACTGTGTGAAATAAAAATGTAACAGAAAAAAGGAAATCACAGGAGAAAAGTATTATGAAGGATATCAAAAGGACAAAATTAAACAGTTTTCTGTGCAATGTCTGAAGGATGCTTAGAAACAAATTTGAAAAATTGGAAGATAGAATAGAATCAAATACAAGAAAAATAAACAATAATATGTCTTTCTTGAAAGCTGTTTCAAAGTCTGTTCTACTTAATAACTAAAAGATAGRGTCATTTATAAAACAAAGCACCTTTTAATAACAAATTCCAAAAACTGATTAGATAGATACATTTTGGAAAAAATTTACTAGTAGTGAGTGATACAGTTTTTTGAAAGTTTTATCAAATCTGGCAAGATTCCAGGAAAAGTAAGCAAGGAATACATGATGGGAAAATATCACTGAATCCAATATCTGAAATGAGAACTGCAGTTAGGAGGTATTTTCCTACAGAGTCCCTTCAACAAGSCACTTAAATATGTCAGTGTCGATGCTTTTTTCTTCAGCTTTTTTCAAGTTGTAAGTCCATTATGGTAAGGGTCGGTTGAGAAATGCTATTTAGTCTGGTTACTGATTCTCAAGCAAATTGACCCACTCTGGAAGTAATTGAACTAGCTTTATGTCATATGAGTACCTGAAGGCTTTAAGAAGACACTACACATTTTACTAACGTTATATATTTTTTAAGGCTATTGAACCTTAAAATATTTTACTRACAATAATTTTTTGTTTTTATAAAATATCCACCATTGCAATACTAAGTAAGGCAGCTGTAACACTTTGAATATCAAGTTTTAAAATTTATCTCCAAAGATTTCAAGTATTCTGCACAAAACGTAACTGGTTTTTAAAATCTGCGTGACTAGTTCCAGCCTAATGTAAAAAAAAAAAACCTAAGCTAATTTTAAATTGTGGACAACGGTAAATTATGTTTTTTCTGAAGTACATTCAGACAGCTACTTCCTGCCTCCACTGAAGTGTCTTTGTGTGTTTGCAGTCTTATCTGCTGGCACTAGTGCTAAGAAATATTTTTATTTCCTGCAAAATCTATGTGGTAAAGAGTGGGTGAAAAGTTTATTCTATCGTGAACACAATTAGTAGATCGAATTTGCACATGCTGTTACTGAAGTAGCCAGCTATTCCTGCTAAATCAGATTGACAAAAGCAGTTGGTTTACACAGATATGTTGAAGAGATTGTCTGACTTGGTTGAGATTGGCTACAGGCCAAAAATAGCCTATACCTGATTAGCTGGTTGTTAGCAGCAATAGTGTCTTTAAAGAACAAGGCTAAATAAAATAGGGAGATGAAATTTAAGTCTGATAACAGAACAAGTAGGAAATGAATTGCAGAAATCTTAAAGTTCGGTGGGGTTTTGCTCCAAAATAGCCACAGCTGAAATGTAATTGCTAAAATATGTCATCCAGTTCACCTAATTAGGTAAACTGAAAATGAATCTGGTCAATCCTGGAAAGAAATTTTACAGCTTTTAGGGTTAACTTCAGAAAAGTATTTGTGTTGCATGGTTTAGCTCAACAGTAATAAATATTAGTCTGTTTGGATTGTCTCCATACATTGGGAAAGCTAGAAACCAGAATTAGGCATTTTTGTTCTTACATGGCAARTATAATGCTACACACCAGCAGAGAATAAATGAGTGATGTACAGAGTAGTTCTGGCACATTTCTCATTTTCTGTATCTGTAAATCAAGAGCAATCAAGAACGATCTTGCAATGCCAAACCAGATATGATTAAGAGGAAAACATAGACTTAACGTGTCCAGTGGAATTGGTAACTTCAGTGAGAGCTGGCACATGTTCACCACACCAGCTTTGTGGATGCTCATTTTGTTGCTTATAAAAGAAAACAAGGATCTCCTTGAATGTATTCTTCCCCGAGGAAAGRCGGATTTGGGATCTAGGTTTTCTCAGTAGCCTTTCTGTAAAAGGAGCAGAAATAGGGACCTGTTTCCCACTGCAGTATGTGGTGTTAATTCCCTGTCCATGGCTTAATATTTCCCCATTTTATCGTGCAAAGTTTTAATCTTGTGTAACTCTGCCCTGGCAGTGTTCTGCAGAGGCTGCTGTCTTTCCTAAGGGGACTGGAGTTCTTTCTTCTTGTCGGAGGATGAAAAGTGTAGTAACACCTGTGTTTAAAAAACAGTGTTTAAAACTTGTAAGACTTTTTGGAGAGCTGAGTAATACACATGAAAACATTATTGTTTGTAGCTTTACTCCTGGAAATCAACACACATACAGAATAACAACATCAGTTGATGAAGTGATTATGTGTTTAAGTTCACATCCTCTAGAGCTCAAATAAAATGCCTTTGCGTCTGACATTAAAAAATTAGGTCAATTTAAAACAAACAAAAAAAAAAAAAAAAAGAGAGAGAGACTGGAACTGTTTAGAAGTATTTCATTAGCTGAAATTTCAAGGACATTTTAAGAAGATGAAAATCAATTAACTAAATCAAAATTTGGCTTTTTGTACAGTCAAAAGGGTTAATATCTTGGCTATAGTTTCAAGTTTTCATGAAACTTTATCATTACTATTAGTTGGGATATATGTAAATATGTATGTGTGTGTGTGTATCTTATCTAAGAGACAGCTTCTGGAATAGCACACTAGACTTAGAAAAAATGTATTTTCTGGCTCTTGAAAAGGTAAGATATTGGCAATAGTTACCCTAAAATTTAAAATAAATATTTTCCAAAAAGCTACCTGGCAAGATTTTCACTTCATGCCTCCTTAATATTCATTTTACTGTTGTAAGTGTGGTTTTCTTATGGACCTGAACACAAACTTCAGTTGTACAGTAAGGAGTTGCAGTGCTACAGGTTGATAAAGCACCCTGGGGCTACATGAACTGAATCCAGCCAAGTGCCTGGWCTGACCTTCTACAAATGATAATAAGTAGAGTATTTGAACCAGAGAAGTATTTTGTCTTAAATATATATTTGAAATGAAGCTAAGTTCTGGCTACTCATAACTTTCACTAATTAAAAGAAAATTATGTTTGGCTAATAGTAAGAAAAAATTATTGCACAATATTGGTATTAAATTATATATTTCATTAAAAAATTCATGACAGTATTTATATACATTTTCTTCCTTCTAAAACTGCATTTTTCTTTAAGTTTCTTTTAAAATTAACTGACCTAATAATTTGTATTTACGCTGGCATAATTTTTTCTTCTTATTCTAGGGTGTTTTCGAATAATCATGGGACAATACTCCACATGGAGAGATGATGAAATTGCTCAAATTCGCTATGCAGCTCTTTTGCTTCACATGCRTTCCCAGTACACAACAGTTAAGGAATTGTTACTGACACTGGCCTGTACTTTTTGTTCTGACACAAGGAGCATTGAAGTCTCTGAAAATAAACTAACTACATTTGGTCTTTGATAAACCCCTAGCAACTTGGAGATGTCCTTTCATTGAAGACATCTTAGGGAGAGAAGATCAAACAAAGATGACAGTGAAAATAGGAACAAAATAAATGCTCACTTAAAAATATTGGAATATTCCCCCTTGAGGTGCAGCAGATGCAATCATTCATATTCACTAATTTGTGTGTTGATGCAGAGTTGCTGATTGCCCGGTGGAAATGAAAAATAATTAGTCATCTAAAGAAGATTTTATATTTATTTACAATACCAGTAAAGTATGATCACAGTAATAATTTACATGCAATACTAATTATTGGAGAATTGTGTACTGAAATATAAAATAACAGTATATTTATTATCTGAAAATCTGAGAGAAAAAAARCTATCCTTCTTTTCATAGATTTTAAGGGTTGGGTTTGTTGTTGGAGTTTTTTAATTCTCTTAAATTAGCTCCTGCTATATTACTAAAGTAATGATAGCCAACACAATCTGAAAATATTTAGGAACAGTAGATAGAGTTGTTTGCTAATGGAAAATGGCATTTTCATCTTAGTCTCAAATGAACTAGAATTTAATTTCTCTTGCTCTTAAATGTATTCAAGCATGAGGTAAACTAATCATGATACATCTTTGGGTTGGAAAAATAGTCGTAGGAATAAATAGGTGACAGCTATTCATAATAATTAAGCTAACTTTACCAAAGAAATAGGAGAGAAGCCTCATGTGACTACTGCTAGAACAAACAGTTTCAGGTACACTACAGAATGATAGAAGTGGCAAGATATTAAACAGATGTATGGTTTTCCAGGTACAAGGTTTATAGGAGAAAAGATCATTTCCAATCTCATTTCAGTTGTAATTGAACTATTCCCGGTAAAAGATAAATTTTCACTAAATTGCACCATGGCATTTTCATGGCTTTGGCTTGGCTTAATATCGTGTGAATTAAGTGCCTGAAATATTCCATTCCTTTCAGTACAGAGAGATGTACCTGGAATTCTGAAAGCT
Organism: Oceanodroma leucorhoa; assembly: GCA_030449065.1. Taxonomy (NCBI): domain Eukaryota; kingdom Metazoa; phylum Chordata; class Aves; order Procellariiformes; genus Oceanodroma; species Oceanodroma leucorhoa. The sequence continues at coordinate 8,195,948 of JASVER010000023.1, read as the reverse complement.
TAGAAGTTAAATTTAAGTTAAGTATAAGCCACAAAAATACTAATCCCTTTTCAGAGCAAAAAATCTCAAACACATAAAAGTAATCAAAAAATCACAAACCTCTTCCTGCACAATTTTAGATAACAAAATTGAATTCTTTCTTAGTTTGTCTAATTATTATAAAACTCTTTTGTTTTCTACGATTCACACATCAGATTGGAGAAGTCAGCCTGTGCCTCCCTGAGTTCACTTTTTACTGAATGCTACAACTTCTTCTGTGATTTCATCCTATTATGAACTCTATATTACTGTAACAAACCAAGATGTTTCATTTCTTTTCCAATATACTAACCTGTTGCAGAATTAATAACTAGTAATTACTCTATTGCACATCTTTTCTTTCCCAGAAATTATATCAGATACTTAAAAGTTTTCTCCTTATTTCAAGAAAAGGGACTTTAAAGGATTGTGATATATTTTGAATTGCAAATTGTGAATTGTGATTGTGAATAAAAATTCCCCAGTGGCAGCATCTGAGAAGGCTTTTTTGTTTCCCTTTTTTTGCAGCAGGTTAAGGTTCTTTCTTAAGTAAGCTTCATTTAGACCATGTTTTCCATCGCTTTATTGTTTTTTGCGTTAAGCCCTAAAAAACTACCACTAATTGACTGTTCCCACTGTGCCAACCTGTTCCACCTGCACTGCAGACCAGGATTGCCTGGGCCCTAGCTCGCCCCAGTAGCTAGCTGGCTAGCACTGGCACGGCGAGACTGAAGGTTATGGGGTGAGACTGCAGTCGTGGAGCAGCACCAGGAGCCCTGGACCCACAGGGACGGGCAAGTGTCTGGTTGCCAGCAGAGCAGTACGCAGCCCCTGGCAGTGCATGTGTCAGCCTGCTCTGAGCCACTTCACCCGGTGATGGCAATGAGAGGACTTTGCCAGATGCGTAGCCCCTACCTGCTGTTCAGCCTCCTGCTTGATGACTGCAGGCAAAGACCAGATTTTGCTTGTAATACTTGCTTTTCAACCTGCAAGTCAGGAAAAGAAACACACTTTTTCTGAGTTTATCCTTTACTAAAAGTTCAGCATACAGATGACAATCCGCCTCAGTCCCTCGTTTTGCTGAGCTGTGAGACTGCAAAACGAACCTTTACAACAGAAAGTTCACATGATACAAACAGTAAGTGCATCTGTGAGTTGAGAAATATGTGATATCACATTCCTTTTTTTATCTTTTATCTCTCTCTGGTTAAATTCAAGAAAAGGAACTTCTGATAATTTTTCAGGATTCTGCTTGTAAATCTGCCTCTGTGTTTTAGTGGTAATCCCACAGCTGGGGAACAATTTACTGTGGTCCTTTGTTATGCCACATTTAGTGGTGAGTTTAACTCTGAAGAGCTACCAAATTCTTTTAGCATTTTTGCTCATACTTTTTTTAAACAAAAGCTCAGTGTGACCCAATATGAATTTGATTTCCTGTGTCTGTAACAAAGGGGAAATTATGAAAATGAAGATCTGCATTTGATGTTTTTTCTTAAAGCCRGAGATCGTAGCAGTGGTTCTGTGCTTCCCCAAAATTTAAAGTCTTGGGCCCTAACCAACGGTTGCATGACATTATTAATTTCTTTCCCTTTAACCAAGGAAGTTTAAATCCACATTATCTACTGCCCAGGAATATGCATAGTTCACTATAATGAAATGTGGACAGATTTTAGCTGCTCTAGCTGCTCCTTTTCTGTGTTGTTGTTTTTTTTTTTTTTTGTATAAATGCACAGCGACCAGTTCATAGATATATGGGTTTATGCCTAGGTGTTCTACCAAAGAGACAACAAAATTGTAAGAATAAGTTGTCACTAGCAACACTTAAATCAGAAAAAAAGTGCAATAGCTTTAATTTACCGAATTCTTTGCTTTTTATTCTTTGCTTTTGTGTAAGATGCCCAAAATGAGTTAAAATGCTCTGTTTCAGATCTGATAAATGTCTCGTCTGAGCTAAAATGAAGGTTTTCTTCCTTGTTCAGCTTGAGCAAAACCTAGAGGTTTTGCCTGCTTGTTTTGCCACCAGACTGAAGAATGAATTGTTGCAAAGACTAYGTGGGAGTATTCCAACTTCTTTTACTTAATGCACTGGGAGGGAAGGAGCAAGTAATTATTTTTTTTTGTAGTTAAGACATGATTTCTTAATTTCTTAAGCTTTTAAGCCTTAAATTTGTATTTCACGTCAGTGCTTTCAGAGTATCCATTAATTTTGGATGTGTTAACATGTTATTGCATAACCAGAAAGTCAGTATTTTCCAAAATCTTAACGATTTTCTTGATCTGTACACTAATAATAGATAAGAAATTCTGAGACACGGTACTTTCTGCTATGAAGGGCCAAGTATTTTGCAATTATCAAATAGCAGTTGCTCTAAAATGTTCTGAACCTCCTCTTACTAAAAAAGAATCTCCCCTGGAAGTTGTAATATGATAATTCCATAATATAGCGGTGTATTTTAAAATRAAACCCCAATTCTAGGATTGTCTCTCCCTCACAATGACAAATCAAATTGTGATTCTCAGTACTGTGTGATTGATCTGATTCCTTAGGTCATACTTGCTCCCTTGCTGCTCCTGCAGTTTCTCATAGCCACGCATGATCTAATAATGTTTAACTCTTTGTCTTTGAATCCAGATGCTAGTTATAATTTCACTGTATGTTTCAATACAACCATCCCTCAKCTGGTTCATGCACTTGAAACAGTCTGGTAGCAGGTTCTGGTAAATAACTTCTCTAAGAGGGATAATTTATTTATTTTCAAAAGGACATATTGTCTCTCAGAGTTTCTATTTAATGTATAGATTGTCTTCTGCAGACCTACGTCTTATTTTAGCTGCCTCCACGGTTACATTGATTGTAAGGATTTTGATAGAGAAAATGGAATTAGTACTGAAAAGTGCAACACTTTTCCACTGAATTGCAGTATAGCTCAGCTTTGTGGAATTGACACTGTTGTAAATCAATAATATGCTAAAGAAAAGGTAGCAATTTTCACAATGAAGGGCAGTTCCAAGCAAGTTTCCCTGATGGTCTTTATAGGTTCCCTGACATCTAGCATATCACTAAATATTGCAGAGAACAGCTTACAAGTGAGGAGACAGAGTTCATTGAAATGAAAGTRTTTAGGCTTGTCGCTTAATGTTAACCTCAAAGAGGTGCAAAAATCTGCCATGATGCTGAGTGGTTAGGCAATAAAATGGCAGAGGGAGCCTGAAGACAATTAATGCAAATTAACGTTCACAGGAGAAAACATTTCAGCTGTACATGGGAACACAGTGATGAGTTCTAAATTAGCTATCGTCTCTCAGGAAAAAGATCTTGAAATCTTTGTGGATAAAGATGAAAATACATCTATCTTGGGCACAYAGTCAGCTCTGGTCCCTCAAAAAAAAAGGGTAAAATAGAACTAGAGAATATACAAATAGATACAGAATGGAATGTATACCAACAAAACTGATTGATAAATTAAAAATGCTATGTTTGGAAAAGAGCAAAGAGTATTAGATAATGATTTTTCCCAATTTCTCAAAGTGCAAGATGTGGAAAATAACCATTGAAACAAGAAGTATATTTAGAATAAACTAACAGAAATATTTTTCACACAGTTTTCTTGCTCACTCTGTGAAAACAATTTCCACATTTTTTTCTAAAGGATAAAGGGTCTCTGAAAGGCTTAGTAGAGGTTCATGAAGAAACCTACTCAACCRCGGCTTTGAACATGGTAGACTGCATTGAACAGCCAGTTCTTGAACTACTAAATGCCAAAAGCTTTAAGGACAGGTTGAGGGAGAATCACTGTGTCCTTGCTTTGTTCATCAGCTCCATCTCTATGCATTGTATACTGCAGGATCGTCATCTAGATGGACATCTCAATCTGACCCAGCTTGGGAGGTTTTATATGCTTGGACTTTATCCTAAACAGGATTTTAAAAAAAAACCCACAAATGAACAATGTTGCACCTATCTGTAAGAGCAAGATTTGAAAGTATAACACTGTTGAATATTCAGATACACATTAGTGAATAGCAATGATTTCCTTCCTGGAATACTTTCATTTTGATCTTTGTCAACTGAAAGAATGTTCCAGTGAGCAGCAGGCTGTTCTCTACTTCAAATTCAGAAGTTTCAAAAAGAGAGAGAGAAGATTGCCTGGAGTCCTTTAAGCTTTAATGTTCAGATTCAGACCGTTTTGACTTAGGGGCTTTTGAAAGATACAGCAGGCCATAGATGAATTGCAAAACAAGTAAAACAGAAAATTGATGCACAACTATACATCTGCATTTATTGGATTTGAACTCAGCAYGGAACAAGTCCAGCTGAAGAGGCTGTAACAATCAGATGGCACATGAAATTTGGTTAGCTCTTCTTGGCAGAAAGGGTGAGGAATTACCTGTATGTCCAGATTGGAATGTCTTGGATTAATGCTGTTTCCAAAATTCCTCCTTGCCTATATATTACAGGAAAGTTTTAGAAATTATGTTCATGATTTACAGTAATGCTACCCTGTATGGATATTATTCACTTCTAAGTTGTCCTTGAAGAAAATTTAATCATCATTCTGCATATGTTTTTTGGATTAAACATTTTGTGCTAAGCATTGTGTACTAGTAATGTGTTAGCTTTTTTTTGTTTGTTTTTGTTGTTATTGTTGGGAGGTTTTTTTGCCATTCTGAATCCATGGCTTTATCTTCTATACTGGTGGAAGGTGTTTCTGCTCTGTTGCTTCCTTGGGAGACTTCATCATGCAGAATAAATTATGTGGATACCTCAAATTTGATTTGGTTTATGCCCTACATTGTCAGCCAATTCATGAATTAGGCTGCTTAAAATGGACTTCATCAAATAAAATACCTTGAAGACAAAATAGGGCTGTAACCTCTAAGTATGCAAAACAAACAGTGCCTAGTGCATTCATCCGATAAACAGGCAACTAATCTGCAGCTAAGATTAGGAAGTTTATAAAATCTATTTCAAAAAGTTTTAATTAAAATGTGTTCAATGAGCTGTAGCTTAAAATTATACTTCTGTTTTCTTTTTACAATATCATGGGATTATAACATTGCATAAAAACATAGAATGTGCTGTGTAGACTTCAGAGCACACAGGAAACTGACAGATGGACACATGTTAACTTTGAAACCAAAGAAAAAAAATTAGGTAGATATGGATTTGTTACTGACAGATTCCTAACCAAATTATGTACCAGTTTTGTACAGTTTTACACAGCAGGGACATACTGATTCAAAATATCAGGTCCTTTAAATAAGAGCAATAGGAAGTTAGTGCTCAAGTGTGTGTGAGAACTACTATTTAGTGACTGAAGCTAATTCTGGATCTGTTACTGAAACTCTTTTTGACTTTATGGGATTTGTATCTCCTTCCAGAGTCCCCTCTGTGATCAGTAAAATCAAAATATTAGTAAGCAATTGTCTCTCAGGAATGTAGTGAAAACTCATTGACGACTGTTTATTCAAACCTTTGAAGATATTGGGTTAGACTGATTCTCTTTTCTCTCACTGTTTTCACTGTAACTCTTAGATGATGAATTATTATTTGGTAGAATCTAGTCACTGAGGCCAGAATTTCTAAATTTCCTCCTCCCTTCTGCCCCAAAACAGAAAAGCTGTAACAGATGAAGTAGATAAATCCTGTTTCTTATATGGCATCTTAAAGTAACTGAGCAAGTAGGACATGGTGGGATAGCTGAAATTTACTGAACTACAATTATAGTCCTACATAAAACCTTTATTAACAGTCTAGTTCGTTCTCTAAGAGTTAACGGCATATGAAATTCTTCACCAAAATGAAGATGATTTTTTACAATTTAAGAGAAATCATAGTACACCCATGATTATCCAGCGAGATATATATTTAATAACTTTGAAAAAGAGTAATCTTTCCAAAAGATTTTTCATTCATAATTTGTTGGTGTTCTGTCCATACTGGAAAAGACTGCAGCATAGTTATAAATCTGCTTTGAATATATCTGCCACAGGAAATGCCCTTTATGCAAACTTTTTCATGGCAGAATGTTCTGACGCACTTTTTCTCCTGTTTCATTGCTAAATAGCCTTTTCAATCTGCCTTTGGTGACAAATAATTTTGGTTATATTTCTGACAACTTTGAATCCTATTTTGAAACCAGCAAAACAGCTCATGTCTCCTGCCCAGCTGGCTTCACACTGTAGTCCAACTTTCCCTCAACCCCACCTACCCTAAAGGCCTAGGAAATGTCAAAGAAATCCTACAAGGAATCAGAATGAAATATGTTCAAAGGATGAGACCTCAAACTTGTAGGTAGCAACCTATAAATCCTTTGATGTTTCCTCTGCCTTTTGTTTTACAGAGGCTTCAGGACCTACATCTCTTTGGGAGGGGGAGGGGGAACCAAAAGGAGATCTAATTCTTTATAACAGAAAGTCTTCCTTTCCACATAAAATTTTATTTTCTTTTTAAATATGTTGAGGTATTGCCTCTGGAAACAACACAAAATTAATCCAGCTAAGCTGGTACAAGACAATTGTGTTACTTATTCTTTTACTGGAATGAAACCAACTCTGGCAAGTGCTACTAAACCAATTCAAGCAAGACTGGATGTAATTTCTCACTTTATATTTGGAAACTGGTAAGGGTGAAATATGTTCCTTCTTAAGAAAGTTTTCTAAAATGATGACTCAAAAAATTATTAAAATGATAATGCAGAGCAATTCCAATCTGATCAGAAGATCACTGTAGACTAGGTTCCCAGGTAGGATTGACCATAATAGCTTTAAGTCAATAGAATTGTCATTATGTAGATCATGATCTTGTCTGTATCATTCTATGTGTTTTTCTTTCTGACCAACATGTGAAGAGAGAGATTAATTTATAGGCCTCAGTCCTCTCTCCCCAGTGGGCAGCCCTGACCTCCATGAGGGACTTGTCCCTGTAACCAGGCTGTCATGCTGACTTTGGATGAACACCATGGACTGAATTAATGACCCTAAACTCAGGCCCGGGTGCTGGCAGCAGGGAGAGCTAGCCTGAGGTGTGTGCAGTTCCTGCCAAGAGGAACATTAATATGTGCAAGCCAGAGAGCGTTTTTGACCTGACACTGAAAATCCTTGCCCTACCCATCAGCATTGCTAGCAGAGGAGGCTGGCTATTTGTTATGACTGATTGATATATTAAAAATGGCAAAATATAGAAATACTGCTCAGAAAGGGCTCCCTTTTCTACAGTGTATGGTTTATAAGGAGACTCAGGTACACACCTTGCTTTCAAAAGATCATCCTGGAGGTCACACAAAATGTGATAAGGTATTGTAGGAAACAAATGAGAAAGGATTTAGCATTAGTGACAGCAATTTTTCTCATATGTGCTCAGTTTGCAGCTTCTCCCTTTCAATAAGGGAAGGGCTTTAATAGTCAGTAATCCATGCTGGGCACCTATTCTGTCATCCTCTAGTGACAGCATTCCCCTCTCCCCCTTTAATACCTATAAATAAATTAAAAATATACTAGATATTGAGAGAGAAAGAATGGATTAATCCATCTTACCTGGATTTCATATGTAATAGATTATATACATTGAGAGAGAGAATGGATTAATCCATATACTCAATCCATATACTCAAATTCCTTCTGCAGAAGCATCAGGGAAGCTTCATTTAGCCTTTTTTTTCCCCCACTAAGACACTGATTTGTTCCTTCTTGACTCTTATCTACAGTTAGGCCATCAAGTTAAAGAAATATAAGATACTGCAAGAGAAAATATAAATCATCCACAAGAAAAATAATTTTAAAAACTGTGTTATATGCTACATTTGAATGCAATTATGAACTTACCTTCTTTTGACTTCTGTATGTATCTTCTTTGATATGTCTCAGGAATAAAAGCTGTAGCAGTCAGCAAAACTACAAAGGGAAAAAAATGACAAAAAGTTACACAGTTAAATGTACTGCTAGAAAGCAGACACTTTTGAAGCTGCCATGACTTTTGACAAGCCTTTAAGGTGTCAAAAAGTGTAAATTCACTGTTGTGTGTATGTGTATATGCACTGCCTAACTTGCAACACACTGGGACTTTCATAAAGGGATATAGTTGCTTACCTAGCAAACTCTCTCTCCTTCAACAAATTATAATGCAACAGTGGGCTGATCATAATGCTTGGGAGGGTGACTCTAGATCAGGCTGAATTGGCTATTCCTCTGTAAGGTGCAGCTGTCAGCATGGTTCAAATATTAGAACAGTGAAATCTCTAAATAGTTTTGACTTGTTGAAAATCTTTTAGCAGCACTATGACTTGTTTTTATCTTTCAATATTTTAAAATAACCCTCCTTTTCCTCTCCCAGCCCTCTCCAAGGAGTAACCATCCAGGACGTGTTTAAAGTACAGAAACCACATCCAATTGCAAGCCTTATGTATTTGATTCAGTTGGCGGAGTTTTGGCCCACGCAGAGTATTCCACATCTTTAACTTCTATATTGCATCTCAGATAGGCCGTTTAAGGTGACTTTGTCCAGTTTCCTTGTGCATTAAGGACAGGTGACATTAAAAAATTAGATTGCCTGTAGTTCTATCCTATGTAGTCATTGACACGTGGCATGTTTCTATCAATAGTCTCTTCGATAGTTTACTCCTGRGAGTAACGTTGCAGTGCAAGAAAAATCAATACCAGTTCAGACTTTGGTATCTTCTTTGGACACAACAGCTTAAGATAAAACTTCCATAAATGACCTTTTCAGAGATGGCCTCAGTCAGTGACTCAAGACGTAGCAAGAGGAATCATTAAACAGTTGATCTTAAGGCTTCCAAACACTAACTGCTTTGCTTACAGGTAGCACAGGGTTGGAAATTGGATTTGGTTCATCCTTGGTATTAGTTGCTTTCAATTTCACTGTTTAAAATATTATTGATGCTACAAAGAAAGAGCTTTTGATAAATATACTAAAAAAGCCTAAATCAATAGTTCTCTTGCAGAAAGATACCTGGGAAAATAGAATATAGAGAATCAATTGTCCCTTTGTGGTGTGAGATTTCTGTTCTCCATCATTCAAAATATGCTGCTTCTGACACTTTAGCTGCCAGGTAACTCATACTCATCTGGAATGTTTCTATTGCTAATTTATTTGTGCATCTGATGAAAAGGGTGCATGTAACCACACCACTGATGGTTGGAAGAGACAGGTGGCAAAAAGTTACAGCATACCCTGGACTGCATAACAAGGAGTGCATGTCACGCTGGGGAGCGCGGCTGGAAGGACTACATTCTTACTCATCCACCCCCGACTCCTTCCTTCTGTCTCTAGGTAAACCTGCTTCTGCAGAGAAAAATCCAGTGTTGTTTTTTTCTGATAGAGAACTACAGCTTAGGCAGAGCTGCGTGAAGTGCTGTTCTCTGTGCATGCCAGCAAGCAATAAGGATAAAAATAGCAAAGTAACTTCTATTCACAAATGTTTAGAAATATCACYAGCAAGCCATGACAACAGATAGCAACTCACAATTTTTGATGGCAAATACCCATCCAATAACTATCTTTTTTATTTGGGGAGTGGGAATGTTTGGTTAGGGTGGGGATTTTTGGGTTTGTGGGTTTTTTTGTTGGATTTTGTTTAATATAAAAATGATACAGACAAATTAGCAGGACCATAAGGTTGGTCATTTGTGTTCTTTCTCAGTGTTTATTTCTAGCACTCCAAAAGTCATGCATATGTGTGCAGATATGTGTATGTCTCCTTCAGAATAACTATCTTTTGTTTGTTTGTTTGTGTCTCCCATAAAACAGTCAGCAGGTTTATAAGCGAAATTCAAAAGATCAATGAGCAGCAACCTTGAGATAAAAAAACACTACCCTAATACTCGGATGTGGTTGTGAAAATATTACTTGATGATAAGGCAGAAGGAAGATGAAGTGCCAGTTCTCAGAAGCATTGTCATAATATGAAGTTGAGATGTTTTTCTAGATGCTAAGTTGTATTTTATAAACTCCCCTTTCAGTCTAATTTATTGGATGATGATTCACAATCTTATAAATTGGATACAGGTTCCAGATGCATTGTTCTCATTCTTTTAGAATCAAGAAAAATCTTTTTTTTTTTTTTTTTTTTTAACTACCTAGTGTTTATTATTCCATTTTTATTTCAAAGTAGGGTCAAAGTAATATGCCTTTTTGTTGCTTTGTTACATTAGGAATTATGAGTAGGCTGTGGAATACATTTTAAAGCCATTGTTCTAGGTTATACTTTATTAAGATTCTTGTGAAAATATGTGTTCCTTTGTCTATGACTGCAAACTGATAGAAAAATGTTAAAATACTTCCTTCTTTATGACCTCAAGAGACCATAAGCATAAAGTTGATTCACGTTCCAGTAGACTTTGGTCAAGACTGTAATCTTCATGCAAATGTAGATACTTTCTAAGTAATGTGAAATACATTAAATAATTAACAAATGCATTTTTTAAACATATAGAAGATTGGATGGTCTTAAGAGTAAGTATTCATAGCCAGATAATTATTTTTTTAAAACTCTGATAAAATCTGCTGTATTCAACAAAGACTTAAAAAGTACAGAAAATGCAGAAAACGCATTTCATGTGAGAAGAAAACTCACTCAACTTCATTATTTTGTAATGTTGAATAAACCTGTATAGACAAAAGTATAGACAATTTTTAATGCATTTGACAAACTTACTTTATTCTAAAAAAAAAAAAAACCAACAAAAAAAAAACAACAGCTCCTGGGTTTTGGAGTGTAAATTGATCTGCATCTTTTGGTCAATGAATCCATGCACTAGGTTTATGCACGTAGCATCTTGCTTGAGGATTCTGCTATTTGTATGTACTGACTGTGAAAGAGAAAAGCCATCACCAGTCTCATATGCAAGTTCTGAACCAAACAGGCATCAGTATTTTCTTTCTGATCTTGCCATAGAAAGCAAAGATCATTCTATGCTTAAATGATTTGATAAAGATTGGCCCTTTGGCAATATGATGTGAAGAGATTACCTGGGATTTGCTTTGTGAGAGAAGATTGTCTAATGAGAAGGTTATTGAATGAATCACAGTAGCATTTAGTACTGATAATGGATTTAAACCCTGAGTTACTCAGATAAAGCGGAGAATCCCACTGCCATCTCAACCAAATCTGTATGTGAGTTTAATATTCTGATATTTCCTGATAGGATGTAGTTTGATTTATTTCAGTGCAGAAAGAAAGAAGCTGCTAAGACCAATTAAAAGTTCCTAATATTTCATTGTTATAAAATTGGCTGTTCATAGTTGTTACAATGAAAGGTAACATCTTTTCTCCCTGAAAGCTCCATTCACGAATGATAGTTTATATAGAGACATTTTGGAAGATATAAAAGATGCTACGCTTAATTTTAAATTATCTATTAATTCATTTCTGTTGTTGCCTTTAAAATAATATGCATAAGCAAGTGCTATAAGCATATGATCTGACTGGCTTTAGTGGCAGTTCCTGCTCTGATAGAAACACAAACCTAAGGGCACATTGAATATTCTGCATTGAGGCTCTCTCTAAGCCACTCAAAGCAGTAGTTTGAAGGTCACAAGTACACTGCATGAAGAATTAACCTACATTCATAGGTATAAATGAAAGTTGTTCCTGACCCGCCTTAAATATAAGCACAGGTGGCTTATATCAGCAATAGAAAGAAAAACAGTGTTTTCCTTTTTATTTCAGATTTCTTCTTCTGCAACGTTTACACCTGTTTGAGTCAGTGTTTGTGCCTTCCTCTGTAATTTTGTGTATGGCTGTGTTGAAAACACACAAACTAGTCCTTTCCTTGTGATATTTAAGAGAGCACAAAATATGTGTTGATGGTATACATTAACCTGCAGAATATATATGGAAGCTTGCTGAAATAACTGGCACTATATCCTTACTTTTAACATTGGTTTGTTCCGTTCTTCTATGATAGGTAGTTAATGAACTAAGGCCCAATGCCAGACCATATTGAAAACCAGCAGTTACTTTCTTCAAGCTTATGAAAAAACAAGTTAAAATATGAGGGCTGAGGTTTTATTTTCTCTTATTGCTATCAACAACATTCACCCATTTTAAAAAATAAAATCAAAACAATAACAAAACTCATCTTCCTGTAATTTCTTTAGTGTTAATTCATTTATTTGGTTTAAAGATAGATAGAAAACATCTTTCTGTAAATTTATTTGCCAGTTATTCTGGAGCATGGCCAAAGACAAAATAAGCCTGAGCCTCAGTGACAGACAGCATTATCTAGTTACACCAATATCAGAAAAATACTCCATCTCTGTAAAATTTCCTCCCACAGCAACACTTCCTTTCCATGTATTCTATCAGGCAGTGTCCTGAAGGTAAACAGATTTAATCTGTTTATGACTGAAGAAACAGGAGGAAGCCTGTCTTTTCAGAGAGAATTCAGGTAGGCATCAGAAWTTGCCCAGTAAGAGCAATGGGGTCAAAACAGCATCATCACAGGGACTCTCTCAGAAACCTCTTTGCCAGCAGACCTTTCTCCTTTCAGCTGCTGGAATTAATGGAGGTATTTGAGCAGTCATTTCCCAATGATCCCATTTAACGCAGGCAGAGAATCATGCTGCACCTTTTGTAAATTTGCAGGTGGGTTTTTTGTCTGGTTTTTTTTTTTTTTACTATAGTGGGTGAAAGTTGAAGACGCAAAAGCCTAGGGCTTATTTTAAAATCTGGAGCACTCAACATTGTCCCAGCTCTACTGTCATGAAGATTTAACGCTCGCATGAGTGGGAGTGCAGATAGTGCAGTGATCATTTCTTCAACAGTCTCACTCATGACATTCCTTTGTAATGACACAGTATATTCTAATAAAGATTTTTGAACAACTTAAAAACTGCAGACATTTAGGTATCTGAAAGCCTTCTAAGCATTTAAGTTTGATATGCTTTTACAAGTAGACTTGTACCCATGAAAATGCTGAAACATGTTATAACCCATCTAGAGGATTCTGCTATCTTCTCCCCCACCTTGAATTTAAGAAGGACTAAAAGAAGAATACTTTTAATATGTTTCTACATAACTAGTCTTAAAATAATGTCTGGAATTGACTAGAGGATAATTTTCTTTCTATAATTTTTAAACCCAAACTTACAGACTTCTGTTATATTCTGCAAGCACATACTTTCCTAATATGTTTCAAAGATAGTAAAAAGGAAATAGCAACATTATCACTTTCTGTTAAATTCTAGACTACTTTCACATAAAATTAAAATTATGGCAACCAAATTAATTTTAAAAAAGAAGCTTTCTGAAGGATCACTAAAGTTAACCAAAACCCTGAGGATGAAACACACCAGACCATAAGGAATAAAAGTAGTCTCGCATTAAGAAGACTGCCCTGGAGAAAAGATGATTTAATCTGATTCACTCTGAATTAGTCAGATTTGGGTGTTTGTTGAATTGGAAAAAATATAGCAGATTGTGTATGTGAGCCTGTGGTATTCCCACTATATGAGAACAGCAAAGTACACATACAATTGTACATATTTTATGAAGGACTGTATTGGCCTCTACAACACAGAGGCCTCAGAAGATACAGAAAAGGAAGGGACGACAATTTTTTTGACCGCCAGATAGGAGCTGCCTATGATGAGTGTTCTTGACTTTTAGTCCCCTTCCTGTACATTTCATGTATTAGAGAGATATACCTGAAGTGCTGCTATGGGAACGTTAACATTTACTTATTTAATATTGCATGCTAAGAATAGCAAGTTAATTGGTCTCCAGAGCACAAAGGATTAAAGTTCACAAAGTGGTAGTTCATGAGAGAGAAGCCAYGAACAACTCTCTCCAAGATCCCTCTTTGTTGGAGACGTGTAATGCAACCTAGTGCACAGATGGATTTGTGTCAGCTTGGAGTGATCTKAACAGACATAATTTCTGGTTTAGTAGATGTGAAATGAATAAAACAAAACAAATAGAAAGGAGAAAAATCCAAGGGTAGAAATTTCATCAGAGAGATTTAGGTTTGATATTAGAAAATAGTTTTCTAAGCACTGGAATAATCTAAGAAAACTGAGAATTCTCAATCAATCATTATACATTGAAAGAGATTAGACAGCCCAACTCTCGTGAGCAGTCTGGGAGGGGAAAGAGGTAAGATCATTCTCAGCATGTTCCACTGCCCAATCTTCCATAATCCTCAGACAAAGAACAGTAGTCTGACATCTCTTCTGTAGGTGCTTAACTTCCATTAGCCACAGATCTGGAAGAGGCCTTGTGGAGAATGAGTTTTTTATAGAGAAATACATTCTTTAAAATATTATCATGGACCCAAGTTCTTTATTCAACACTAAATTACCTGATTAAGAAGAATTAAATTAAGAGACTTTAGAAGAGAAGAGAATGCAAATATGTAACGCAGAAAAGATGAGGCACAATAAGGAAAATAGAAAAGCAACAATGCTATCTTGCCTTTTTATACAGTACTATTTAAAACACTCTGGTGGCAGAGATTGTTTCCTAATGTGTGCTTAAACAGTAATCACTTCAATGCTGGCAGTATCAGTTTGGGTCCTAACCCAATCTTTTATTATATAACCCAATAACCAGGTTACAACCAGGTAAAATGTGATAGTTCAAGGAGGTTGAAATGTATGAGCAAAGCCTGGAGACTAGCTGAACCCCAACGAACATCTATGCTTTAGTTGTTGTAACAGTAGAAACAAAAGCAAGACCATGCTATCCTACTACATGGCAGTTCATATTTGTTTAATGAGTAAGATATACTTCTAGTTTGGTTGAGAGGGGGTAGCTGTGTGGGGCTCAATTCCTTCATTGTAACTTGTCTTTTGTTCTGATTGACTAAAATGCATCCATGTATTTTGTTACAGGTTTAGTATGGTAAAGTTTCCTTCCTTACCCACCAGAGAGTCTCATTTGTGAATATACGTTCTAATAAAGAAAAACATCTATTCTCTCTAGTTTAGTCTAGAAACTGTTTTCCTGGATCAGACATGTTTCTCCCATTCCCTACTCAAATATTAGGTATTGTCAAAATAAGAGAACTACTTATAAGTACATTTACTTCCAACTTCATACTCTTTAACGCTTTGCACTTTTACTTTTTGTGTCTTGTCTCTGGGGCCCTCTTCCTTTGTAAATAATAGAAATGAAGATTGCTACATGATTTTGAACAAATGGAAAGTTTCTATCTTTAGTTTCTTCTTCCAATTTGCTGGTAAGTGAAATGATGTTTCCATTAATTTCTTCGGTTCCAAGATGTCTTAAAGTGACAGATTATGAAAAGGATAGTCAAAGAATTGCAAATACTTTGTCTTTGTCAAAAAAAAAAAAAAAGTGTAAATTAACAAGAAGATGTAAAGAAGAGGTATGAAGTATAGGCTAGAGGGAAATTGTTGCCAAGGCAGTAGTAACAGGTAGRGTATTTATTGAAGTATTAATGGATGATAGGTTAAGATATACTTGAATAGCAGCATTTACTATCATTCCAGGCAACAGTAAAACTTTCACTTTTCCACATTCTTCCAACTCACTTTCTTTGTTGACATTTGTCATGTGTTCTGGTTCACACAAGTTGCACCAGTATAATTCAAAGTGGTMAAGATTCCTTCTTTTCTCACTGAAAAGCTTTGTTTGTGTTTGTGTGAAAACACATGCTAATAAACAGACATGCCTACTTGCTCTCTTTAGCCTAATAAATGTATTCCCGTGCTAACCCTGCTCCACCTCTTTAGAACAGATTTTTTTTTTCTACTATCTAGTACTCTAAAGTTGAAAATGCTTTTTGCTGGTGTAATCTATTATCATTCTCCAAAATAGAATAAGCTATCTGACTTTATTTTGATGATATAAAATGCAGTTAGAGCAGGAAACTGACTGCTTATTAGAAAAATTTTCTAAATCAGGACCAACACAAAATGTAGTTCTTCAACCTTTGCTTTAGATGTTTGAAGTTATCAACTTCATGTGTTTAAAGAGACACTCAAACACCAAGAAGCTCCTGCTCAGTGCAACAGGAGATGGTATGTTTTGGACTGAGTRACACAACTTCCAGTAAAAGTTTCAGATTGACCATTACAGAAAGTCTTATGTTGCATTGTGGTTGATGGTTGGACTCGATGATCTTAAAGGTCTTTTCCAACCTTAATGATTCTGTGATTCTATGATTCTATGATTGTAGAATGAATGTTTCAAATGTAGCATCTGTACATGCACTTCTGTCATCCATTATTAATATTCTCCCAGGTTGAGAAGGTAGCACAGCTTGGCCATTCAATCTTTCTCTTACACACTAATAATTTCAGCCTGGGTGAAAACTCACACCAATGATGAAGATGGCCTTGGTGCTGTTCGAGACATTGTCAAGCAGAAATAGACTGAGATGACAGGTTATTTAATATAGTGTCCTGGTTAGCTATCTGATACACACACTGTCGATATGATTACTGTATGTCCTTTGTAGGTTAGAATTGCTTGCAACAACTCTTGAGACATAAAACTTGGTTTTGTAATAGTTTGCATTTTATGTAACTACTCACACATAAAAATAAGAGCAAAGAAAATGCAAAATGCTGCCTGAGTTGGTAGCACTTTACATCTTCTCTACCTTATTTATGGCTTGATTCTTTCCTTCCTTGTGTAATATTTTTGTACTCATTTTTCATTCGTGTAATGGAAGAGAATAAGTGCTTTGGATGACCCCAATTTTACTTGACAAGAAAGGAACCTTTCTTTCATTTTCAAACACTTAGAGCAAAAACAGCAAAATAGCAAGATGAGACTTGGATTAAACTCTCCAGTTAGGAACAATCCAGTTTATCCAGCCATTTAATTTAGCCAATAATTGCATGAGTACAGCACACATGCAGGGTAAGGAAGATAGACACTCAGTTCCTTGCTATTTTCAGACCTGAACCTCCATTTTCTATTTCCTAATAAAGCTAACTTCAAGGCTTTAAGTAATATCATTGTGGGTTACTTTGTCTTCTCTGACAAATCTCTTTCAGTCTATTCATATGAGATTACTGAATATAGCCAGTGACTAAGATTTCAAGCATTTAGGTAGTATGTAGGATATTTATATCCTTCCTCCTAATCCAGTAAGTAATTTCAGAATTCTTTTTAGAAACAGGATTGGAAGAGATTGAAAACAAGCTTCCTCAGTGTACCCTGGAGTACTCTTAAAAGTGAATCRCATGGTTTCAAATATTTGTGCTACATCACCAAGAAAAGAAAGTGGTAAGTAACGTCTTTTTTAGGTCTGTGAACTTAGCTTATTCCCTGTTTATTTCAGAGAAAGYTGTTGCATCCAGTCAATTTTTTAAGCATCTTCAGCTCCTACAAAACCCTCATTTTTGAGACAACACACCATCCATCCCTGTTTGTGCCTTCATCCACCTGTTGTGATAAGTGTTATTGCATCTGGAAAAAACAACAACAACAACAACACAACACCTACTCCCCCCCAAAAAACCACCCCACCACCACCACAACAACAAAAAGCAGAGTTTTACCTAGGAAAATGAAGTGTTCCTGGTTGAGATGTTATTCTGTACCCTTCAGACAAAGTCTGCCTCCCCAGATGAAGTCTCAGGTGAGCAGAATATCAGAGAGGAAAAGTGATGCTGGATGCTGTGCTTTGAATAGGTGACAATGAAGTGCAATATGTGTGAGGTGGACTGAGGAGAATAGTTTAGGTCAATAAGGATGATAATGGAGGGGGAAGAGGGGTGGGAAGTAGAAGAAGTAGCCACATGGAAAAATGAGCTGCAATAATAAGGATGCTACTAGGTCTGGTGAACAGCACTATATCTATTTCACTCTATAGTAGGATGAGATGCAGACATTGTTCTCCCTATCCATTCTTTCCTTTCCAAACATCCTGATCCCCAGGGCAGGGCAAGGGAAGGCAAGGCAAAGCAAGGCAAGGCAAGGAAGGGTGTGTATCAGACAAAAGCATGACACACTTTAACCACTTTACCAAGTGGGCAGACTTCAGGGGATGCTTCAGTCGATGTCTATGTGATGCTTGAATGCCACCTTAGATTCCTTGTGAATACAGATGTCAAAAGATAATTAATTCCTTCCCTCCCCCCATGCCTTGTTTTTATCAAAGACATCACCTGAGCCAAAGCAATGAGAAGAGTGATCTATATTAGAAAGAACCTTTCAACAGTGATCCTTGTCACTCTTATTTTTCAGATAAAAGATACATGCCAGTTTATGGAGTCATGTTTATTGTGATTTTAAATATCTGTTTCTCATAAATCTACTSATAGTTTACAAAATTTATAGTAAAGAAAATAATTTTGCAGATTTTTAGCCTTTACCCCATACGACAACCATTAACATCATGCCTTAAACATGTTTCAGAGCCGCCTTTGCTGCCCTAGTTCCTCTTCAAGCGTAATAAAACAAGCCAGTATAAATGTTACCTCTAAATCCAAGGGCATATTAACTACTATCTTCTCTTACCTGCCATGTCTGATTASTGATATTGTAACACTCAAAATCCTGTGATAGGCAAGAGAAAACTATCACACAGAACTAGGAATTTACTGTAAGCCTAATTAAAATCTTTACAACCTAATCAAAACACAACAGTTATTATTAGTCCAGTTATGACAATACTATCAGTTATAGTCCAAATTAATGCAGAAAAGCCTCATTAGCAATATCCTTAAAAGCATTATAAAAGAACATTTACCAGTCTCTTTCTCTTTTCTCTCATCTGATGCTTACCCTTCCAGTGTCCCTCTGGGTCYCAAGACTGATGGTTTCAGTCTTTCTCAGGAAGAAGGGGTGAAAGGTCCTGGGTGGGTTTGGTGTAAGGAGTGGTGGTGTAAACAACAAATTATTGGCATCCTGACATCCTTATGGGGAGGAGCATGAAGACAGGATCTTCCTCTGACTTAGTCTTGCGTCACTTTTAAACCTTGTTTTAACACAAGCCACTGTCTTCCCATCAGTTCCCAGTTGTCATTGCTATGAAGGGCTGCTGCTTGTCACCCATAGATTCCCAACCTCTGTCGGACTGGTGCTCCAGTGCTGGTACTCTGTACTGGGGATCGCGGAGCAAAGCTAAAACAGGAGAGCCCATAGGCACTGCTCCTCTCAGCAACTACTAAACCAGGCTGAACCCAGCTGGGGTCACAGCAAGCCCAGACAAGCCTCGAGACCCYGCGCTGCTGGGGCAGTGCAAAGCCTGCAGCTTGTTACTAGTCATGGCAAATCATATTTACTGGTCTATGTTGTGAGCTCTTGATCAAGTATCATTTGAGAGAGAATTGGCCAGCAGAAAGCACAACTGTGGCAAGTTCCTTGTAGTGAGACAGCCACTTCAGCACTTCTCCAGGTGAGTCAGGAGAAGTGTACAGAAGTAGTTGGGATTTGTATGGTTATTGAATATTTTGTTGCAGCTCTTCCTGTAAAGCTGACGGAAAATGTAGGTTAGGTCTKTTGCTGCTCATGACTTTTTTGGTCCTTGGGATTTTCTTGGTAGCACAATTTTTTCCTCTGTATTATGTCTGATATGATAGAACAAGAGACATCTAAGTCAGGGGTCACACTCTTCTGAGTTGCAACAGTTAATGTGAACTGTCAGCCTGCAGCTGTTGATGTTAACACTGCTTTTGGCAGAACAAATCTTCAGCTAATGCATAGAGTATAAGGGTTTGAGAGATTTAGAGGACAGTCAGCAGAGAATTTAAACTTATTTTATTTTCTACTATGATTTTTTATCTTAAATGCCAGATTAATAAAGTCTTATAAAGCATTGCATGTAAGGTGAACATTGCRCAGATGTTATTCTTCCTTTGAAAATGAAGATTTTGGCTTCAAGAATTCTTTGGAAAGTAATTTAGATTTCCCTAGTGAACAATTAATATTAATTTATTTAAGCCTTCATGTTGGGTTTTTTCTTTTTTCTTTTTCTTTCTTTTTTAGAAAATATTTGGAGAGGCTTCCCAATGGCAGCTGAGTTTCTTGAAATTTGTAAAAACAGATGATGGATTTCTTTCCTGTTTCTAAAGTTGCCAGGTCGTATATGTTTCTCACTTTTTTCCTGAAATGTTTCTGCACCTTGGGACAACAGAACCAAAAGTTCAGACAAAACTTCCTTGAAACTGTTAAGCAAAAGTGATTCATCACTGAAAGTCAGCATACATCAATAAATAAATAAAAAGAACCAGGGTGACACCTGAAGGCAGTTGCAGTTGCAGGCCCCCACCTCAGATGATCCGCCTGGCTCACTGTTTTTCTTAGGAACGGCAAAGAAGAAATAATAATGTCTTGCTGCTCCTGACTCCAGAGTCAGAACACGAAGGTAAATAAGCTTTTACCCCTGAGTAAAGATGAGACAGGTTTTATATTGTAAGGTTATGTCCAATTGTAGTCTACACAGATCAAAGCTAAAAGTTGTGTCAACGTCTTAAACAAATGGGAGAGAAGAATTACTTGAAAGGAAAAGCATTGCACCATAAAACAAGATATAATCACAAACAGCTAATTACTGTAGATTCTAGAAAGCTAAAAATGATTCAGAGAAAGATGCACATAAAAGACTCAGAACTGCACAGGAGCCTACCAACAGCAGTGACATAAAAGGAATCAGATATACAAATTAGGAGCATGTTTATAAACAGAGAAAATGAGTTTTAACATATAATAGTGAGTCTTCCATAGTGATTCTTACCCTTAGCGTTTGCTGTATTCCCTCTGGGCTTAAAGAAGATGTATAAAACTCATTCTTTGCATTTTTATACCCGAAGCTTTTGATCTGATTTTCTTTTCCCCATAAGCTTTTGCACACAGATTGCTGAAAAAAATCCATATAGACTTTTTAAACTTCTATTTATTTTTATTTTCTTCTCACCCAGACATAATTTTCTGCATTTTGTAGTACTGCCTTTGGTCCTGATTTTCCTTTTACAGGAAAATTCCTTTCCTTTCACAGGTTAACTTAATTTTTCCTTAGGGTATTTGATTCTGATTTAGTGGCTTAGAGAGAAATCTGCAAACCTTACAAAAGCATTTCATATGCAAGCAACTGTTTCCTTATGAACTGAAAAACTGACAACTATGTGATTTTTACTTATTAATATACATCTAAAAGTAGTTAATGCTTTGTCTGACTCTAAAGTGGTCCTAACATTTTCTTTAAAAGTGAGACACCATTATCCATTACCAGCTGCAGGCTTTTCCTCCAAGAGTAGAGTGTTTTCTCTCAAGAATAAACRTGAAAAGTTTTAAAGGGGTGTTCTCCAACACATCATCAATAACCGAAGCTAGTTTTCAGTATCAATCTTTTCATAATATTAATTGCATTTCCTAGTGCAAGTAATATAAGAAAATGAAGGCCATTGGCACTGCAACTTTTAACTGTAAAATAATCCAGAATGTAAAACAATGGTAAAAGAAAGCTGTTCATTCTGATCCATGTTATCATCACTCTGTTTAGTAACCAAAGAAGAAAACAAGTGGGCACCATAACATGCTTATCCATCCAGGAAGGATACTCATTGCATTGTATTGCATTGTAACTTTCTTTAATAGTATGTTCAGAACTTTGACTTGTCTGAAATGAYGCTGTAAACGGCTTAAAGTCTGCACCTTTCCCAAGGCTGGGTCAGTATTTTCACGTACAAATTGAAGTAGTGTCACTTTAATTATATTTCATTGCAGTCACACGACCTGATATTTTACTATGGAGAAATAAATAATGAGCAGTTCTTTGTGAAGATCCTTACTCTCTCTGATAATGATAGTAATTTTAAAAAATTGGGAAGGAAATAAACTAACAGTTATCTGGCCCATCTACTGCCAGTTCAGAATTGCTCATTGTAATGTTTTTAGTCTTTTGTTCAATTTTGTTTTAAAAGCCCCATGTAACATGGCTTCCACTATTTCCATGGRGAGGCCATTTAATTTAGAAAAGAAATAATGACAGCTCTTAAGTGGGTTTCCCCCGCCCCCAGCCTTAATTTAGGCTCACTGAATGATCTGTTTCCTTTGGGCATATTTGCTCAAGGTGACATTAGAGAACACTGGGAAGTGAGCACATTGCTTCAAAATATTCAGGCTAAAAATTCCACCCAAACCCACTGAAATTTAAAGCAGTCACTGCACAGAGTGCAGTTAGTTTCGGGCTGTGTCTTTTAAAGGACATCCCTGTTGTAAAAGATACTGACATTCACACATGTAAGACTTTCAGTCTATAATCTAATAAAAAAAATAAATGTATTATTAAGATCTTATAGAAGGCTAGGTTTGCAAACAGTAATAGTATACATGTTGTATTTTGCTGATTTTGGATAATAGTATGTTAGACATAATGTTCCATTCTCTGCTTTTGAATGTTCAAACTTGATTGTGCACACTTGATTTCCATTACTTTATTTCTGATGGCAGCCTGGAGTTGTTACTTTCTGACCTGGACTGGTTGTCCTCCATTTCCTAGCCAGTCATGCCTGCACATATAGAAATTCTGCCATCTCTATGAAACTGACCCAAAAGATATCTTAGGCTATACCTAATCCACGAAATTAGCAGTGCCAGGGAACGTTTTGGGGATGTCTGTATGGCTAAATTTATAGAGCAGTCCCTGACTACTTGTGAGGCCCTTCACTTCTTGTTCAATACTCTTCACTATCTGCTGTATGCTGCTAAAGTTTTGACTTCTGTCTCTATCAGTGACGACAGCCTTTATTGCCTTCTCAAGGTGCACTCTAACAAATGCTTCTGTATGTTTCCTCAGGCAGCCACTCATACTTGTGAATCTCACTGTAAGCCTCAGCAAAACCACCTTTCTGTTGTCTTCTAAATTTCTTAAATTTCTCTTCTGTGACATAGCCAGAGGAATAAAATAAAATAAAATAAAATAAAATAAAAAACCAAAATAAGATAAACCAAATAAACAGCAGGCAGACAGTTCTTGAATTGAGATCATTACACATCGCACTGGTCCCTGGTACGTCATAATTCCTTTTCCTTTCCTTCTGAGAGCATCCATCTCATTTATTGTCTCTGTTCTGAGGGGTCATGGTCCTTCATTTCAGATAAAGGTTTTACCTTAATATAAATGGTGATATGACCATGGATAACATGAGGGACTGTCACAGCAGTCTTAAACAGAAATATTGCCTTTATTTTATTTATTTATTCTGCTAGAGGTACACACAAGAGAATAGAACAAAGTAATCTTTCTGAGATGGTCTTTACTTTACACGTCCATGTCTTAGTTGCACAGTCATTTGAGGAATTAGGAGTTAAATATGTATTTACATAGTGGTACACATATACATAGGACAAAATACATAGCAGGTACTTAAGGACTCAAAAATATTAGATTCAAATAAGTTTTATTTTCATCACAGAGCATTACATTTCCAGAACTCCATTTAAAATACTTATTTGTTATAATATCATAGGAATTATCAAATTTCAACATTCCTAGGAATGCCAAGACATCCTAATTTGGCATTATTAAAATGAAAAAAGACCTTGCTTACCAAATATAAATGAATGAAAAGTAGTTTTGATAAAAAACTAAGATAGAGTCTTTCTTACTTAAATCACATGGGAAGGAAAAGTAAGGAAAACAAGTTCTAAAGGAACATAATACTTATTTTATCAAGAAGAGCCTTGTAGCAGTTTTTTAAATCATTGAATGTTTCTTTCTTTTTATTTATTTCTTTTTATTAGACAGTTTTTTCCTGTTGTATTGATATTAAATTACACTAGTGTAACCATACATGTTGTTCAGGTACTGTGTGAAAATATATAGGTGAGAAGCCTGTAAGAGCAAATGGGCAACAGCACATGAAATAGAAATCTGCAAATTTAGTCTCTAATTCTTGAGAAATAAATGTACAGAGAGAATGTAAATTAGCTCCCATTAGCTAATCAGCAGACAGGGATTTGCATAAATGAGTAAAAAAAAATTTATAGTATTCCTAAGTCTCCATGCGTTATCTGTGTTCTGTGATTGGCTGAGACAATTTAATTTCAGTATAATAATTAAAAGCTACATGGCCTAATGGGACATTCACACATTTAAGAAGATAGTAAATGTTCCTTATCATCGTAAGCTAGAAAAATACATTCACTTAGTATATTAAAATACTACGCATTGCAACAATATGTTTTAATCAGTTGCCAAGGTGAAATGTGGCACAATCACATTTCACTATTTTGTTCAGATATAGTTGTTTACAAAGTAATAAAGGTTCAGTAAAGGAAGAATAGAAAATAAAGCCTCCATTATATTTTGCAAAGCAGCTTCTGATATGTTCTTCCTTTCTTTCCTCTGTTTTTTCTGGGCAAGGACACCCAGAGCACCTGCCTGCTAACACGTCAAAGTGCTGTTTGATTGAATGCTATTGCTAAAGACTTTGAGACCAAATTTGAACTAAATAAACCAGTTCAGGAATCATTTAATAATAAAGTAGAGATACAGTGCTGCTTCTTTTTTAAGATGTGCTGATCATTACACAGTGTCATTCTGAAGCTGGTTTTCTTTTGATGCCCGTGTATGCATCTGCGTGCATGAAAGCCATTGAAGAAATGATTGTGTTCCTGCTCATTGCAAGGTCTCTTAAATGCCGATTAACTGACATTAAAGTTTATTGGCTTGGTAAGAGCAAAATTAATTGTTATTTAGGGAAAAGAAGGACCCCAGTCTAGAAGCTACTTAATCAAACTTGTGACTTTCAGTTATCAAGCGGTTTGTAGTTGCGTTATTGATATGCAATGTGATTGTGGCATAACTAGTTTGATCAGAGGGCATGTGGAGAACTGATAGTTTTCTAGTTTCTCTTCCTCTGTCTCTCTTCCCTTCCATACCACAATATAATTTACAAATGTATACATTTTATATGTTGAGGCCTTTTATAAACAGGATGATCCTATATGTACGACTATACAACACGAAGGACTTGGAAGCAATGAATGCTGCTAAAAAGTTTGAACCACAATTTGATCTTCTCTTGAACTTAAACTTTTTATTAACTGGAAAATGTATTCCAAATCTGTGTGTCAGCTATTATTGTTATTTAAAAAAAAAAACAAACCTTACCTTTCCCTAAGCTCTGAAAGTCTATGCACAATGTCATATGTGCATATGGAAATGTAATCATCAGGAATATATTTACGCTATTTTAAAATTGCAGTAKTCAGTTAAATAGAAATCGATCTATACTAGTGTTGCTATTGTGCATGTCTGTCATGTCTTCCAGTGTCAAATCAATTTGTAGTGAAGGCTAGAAATGAGCACTTGTATGTGATTTATGCATATGCAATATAAATGTAGGTAAATTCTACTTCAAACCAAGATGAACAGTTTGTGCTCAAAAAATAAAAACATATGAAATATAAACCACTATTTAGAAAAATGATATAAATTATAAGTAGTCTTGTAAGATTTACATTATGTGAAGAAGCCTTTTGTTTCCAAAAGAAGCTGATTATGTTGTAGGTTTCTAGATCTGTTTTTGAAGTCCTCACCCTCTTTCAGAGATGTAAGAGCTCTAAGTTTGTTAGTAAGTACACATGAGGAAAGCTAATGTTAAATACAGGAGTCAAATTTTGTACTGATGGGAACGGATGCGGTTCCATGGATTTTGATGAGGCTGAAAATACAAACACCAGCTGGGAATTCATTTTAGCTATTTAATGACAGTCTTGTTTGAGAGTCATTTAAAAACCTTAATATATGAACTGCAAAAGAAATATTAACATTTTGCAATTGCATAAATATACTACTAAAATTGTTTTCAAACTGCAGTGGGTTGAATTTGGCTGGCTGTCAGGTGCCCACCCAGCTGCTCTCTCCCTCCCCCTCCACAACAGGATGAGGGGAAAAATAAGATCAAAGAGCTCATGGGTCAAGACAAAGATAGGGAGATTTCTTGCCAATTACCATCAAGGACAAAACAGATTGAACTTGAGGAAGATTAATTTAATTTATTGCCAATTAAAACTAGAGTAAAATAGTGAGAAACAGAGACAAAACTAAACCCCCCACCCTGCTGCATGCCAGGCTCAACTTTACTCCTTCATTCATGACTCCTCTACATTCTTGCCCCACCCAAGCAGAGTGGTGGGGTAGGAGAGGGGTGAATGGGGGTTGTGGTCAGCCCATAACAGTTCCTCCTTCCTTCTCCCACTTTTTCCCTGCTCGAGCGTGGGTCTTTCCTATGGGCTGCAGTCCTTCAAGAACTGCTCCAGCACTGTTCCTCTCCACCAGGTACAGTCCTTCAGGAACGGACTGCTCCAGTGTGAGTTCCCCACAGGCTACAAGTCCTGCCAGAAAAACTGCTCCTGCATGGGTTCCTTTCCACAGGGTGCAGCTTCTGCCAAGAGCCTGCTTCTTCATGGGCTCTTCATGGGCTGCAGCTTCCATCAGGGCATGTCCACTTACTGTGGTGTGGGGTCTTCCATGGGCTGCAGTGTGGATATCTGCTCCAGTGTGGTCCTCCGTGGGCTGCAGAGGGACAACCTGCTCCACCAACCTCTTCTCCATGGGCTACAGGGGAGTCTCTGCTCCACCACATGGAGCACCTCCTCCCCTCCTTCTTCTCTCACCTTGGTGCCTGCAGGGCTGTTTCTCTCACATTTTTTCTCATTCCTTTGTCTCACCGCTACTGTGCAATGTTTTTACCCTTTCTTTTGTTTTCCCAGAGATGCCATCATCTTGGCCAAGGGGCTGAGGGGCTCAGCTGTGTCCTGCAATGGGTCTGTTGGAGCCGACTGGAACCAGCTATGTTTGGCACTGGGCAGACCTGGCCTCTCCTCACGGAGGGCACACTGCAGCCCCACTCCACTGCCAACACCTGAGCACATGCAACCTATACAAAGACTCCTGCTTTTCCTGTGGTATCTACTGTAAAATAATAATAATAATAATAATAATAATAATAATAATAATAATAAAGTAGCTGAGTAATTAAATTGTGCTGTAATTATTTTTCTGAAGTTGAAAATTTAACTGATGCACATTTGCAATTCAGTGGGCTTAAATGTACCTGACCTTTTTGCTGGTGCAGGCTTCATAACCCAGGGAGCTAATGTCCACTGAGCCTTTTGTATTTTGTCTTACCTAATAAAGCAAAGCCTTTTATATAGTTTCCTGAAATATAATTAAATTAGTAATCACATCTCTCATTTACAGTAATTCTACTGGAAAGTGGCATCAGAAAAATATGTAGAAAGAAGCAACGAGGACAATAAGTAGGGCAACCTGATTTCATAGAGATGGTGAGAATCCATTTTATTAAAATGTGATGTCCTCAGAACTATGTTCTTTGCAACTTGGTTCTAAAAAGTAGTATCTAACAGGTACTTTGCATGGAGGTGTGATGACTGATGGTCTTAGATATCATTTGAAATTGAGCTTTTTTCCTTTATGCATCAAATGTGGAGGACTGACTTCCTCTTCATAATCAGAAACTGTTCCAGTTTAAAAATTAAAAATGAAAAGCATTTTGATTGATGTTGCTTTTAATTTAGTTGGAGCCATAAATCATCCTATGACTTTCTGTGAAGGATGTTGTATAAATGTTTTGTATTCATGACTGGGTCACAAAGAACCCAAAGATTGCCGTCTGCCTTGGTCTCTTGATTGCCGTTTTTTTCACACCAAACATGATGTAATGAAATTGGTTTCAGAGCATACATACAGAGAATACAGATGTCTTATGCCTGATTGCCATCTTATTACAATCAGTACAATACTCAGCATCACTCTTAATGTTCAGACATTATTATGTTGCTGTAAAGTAAATGGTACCAAAATCAGGCCCATGGTTACAATACTGTGCAATTTTAATTTAAAAAAATAAATCCTATGAGTGGGGAAATTATGTGTGAAGATTGACCTAGAAAGGAATACTCCTTCTTCACAATGAAGATGAATGCAAATCCCAGTCTTAGGACAGCCAAATTGTTACTACATTGGAAAACAAAACTAATGTAATGGAAGTCACAGKCAAGGAAATAGAGAGAAGGCAAATTCCAGCTTATCATTATTAAGCACTTCTTAATACTGTCAAGGACTTTTATTAATAATCATGCATGTTCTCTGGTCCACTTTGTCAAACAAGTTTTAGTTTAAAGCATAGCAAAAATAACTATTCAGAAGCTTTAGTTAAAAAAACCCACACACTACACATATTTTTCCTATTGCAGTTTTATTTTCACTTCCCTGCTGCTACAGTGTTTTCATCTGTCCATGAGTCAAAACTAAAAACTGTCCTGACCTGCATGGTTCTTCAACAATGTGGTTAAGGGTTCCTAAGGGACCATTTTTTGAAATTATTAAGCTCTTCTGATTTGTAACCTCAGACACAGTTAACCTTGGGCAGAAGCTGTATCTTCCTTAGTCAGAAATGTAGAGGTAACCACACTAAATGAGAAAACTAGCACATGTAGTCTTGTCTCCTCTCTCAGATAACAGTCAAGAAAAAAAGGAAGTACAAAAAAATTAATAATCCAATTTTCTGAGCAATCACAAATGACCTGACCTGACAGTGTAAGAAATTCCTCTTAATGCCAGGAAATTTAGACTGTAGTATGCCTTAAAGGATAGGAAACAATCTCTAATAGTAGAAAAAATAATCCTTTGTAATATAAAATGAATGGTTATGTTATCTTTGTGAGCATTTTTTTAATCCTATTTTTAATCTGAAGTATCTGGAGGTATTAAATTTCACATAATCAGTACATTGTATAAATCAAATTAAAATAATTTCTTGCCTCTCAGCTTCACTAAATGTTCCCCAGCTTCTCTTGATTTCCTTTTTGAATACTCAAAGAAGGTAAGTGCATGCTCTGAATTGGTCTGTTCATCTTCTTTAATTTCATTTACTACAGTGTCATCCCTAGCCTAAATTGTCCCAGTTATGGTCTGTTCCATTTTCAGCAATGAGGTTTCTGGTGGAAATGAAGCTGAAAATGATAGCTGTGTGCAAGTCTTTTTTGCTGATATACCCCATATGTGAATGTCAATAGTAAAGTTGAATGTTCTGTGTGTTTACTACGAACTTCACTACCYTGTGGGTGTCTCAGGAAACTATCGAGTAAGGCTTTTTTAAAAAAGCACTCATTGTATAGCATTCCTATAGATTAAGTTGAATGGAGTAATGAAAATCTAATTCATTTAATAGTAGAACATTTGAAAGTGAGTTTACTTTGATTCATTAACACAAAGTAAAGATGAGTTAAAGAAGTCAGCTGAGAAGAAATATTTCATCATCTTTTAATGGATGCAGTTGCCTACTTGCTTTTCTATTAATTGCTTTCTTCCAAACACCCTGATCTTGCAGTGGGTTCTTGTCACCTAAGGGTGGCTGGTGTAGACAGCCAGTCAGATTACAACCTGCCTCTACCTCTACAAACAGGAAAATCTGATTAAAAAAAAAAGGAAAAAAGGAAAAAAATCACTCTGAGGGTGGTCAAACACAGGGACAGGTTGCTCACTAAGGTTGTGGAGTCTATCTTTGAAGATACTCACAACTTGACTGAACAAGGACCTGGGCAACCTGACCTAACTGGACCTGCTTTGAGCAGGATGTTGGAGTAGCTGACTTTCATATTTTATTTATTCTTTTTCTAAATACAAAGTAACCCTGACTGAGAAATACATGAGGAAGACTACCTATTAGCTCGTCTTTTGAATTCCTTAGAAAAAAAAAAAAAAAAAAAAAAAAAAAAAAAAAAAGTCATACATGTAGTAGTATGTTTTATACTTTTGTCTTGTGCATTTTAGGTTTGGTGGTTTTTTTTTCCCCTTCACATCTTAGTTATAATATCCACATTTTAAGTTTCGTTAGGTAAGGTTGCCATATTAAGGCAGCTAATTTGTTTTTACAACTTCTAAAATTAACTGTCACTGTACTTGTTCTTTCCTTCATGTTAACCTGATCATTGTGTCTAATCTTCAATATATTTATTCTGAGTCAACATTCTTTGTTCTTCGAGTCTCTGTACTCTCTTATCATTATTTTAATATTTTTTAGAAATTAAAGGGAGGTGACAAAAGTATCTACAAAGCTTAAATGAATAAGACATTCTGTTTAGTCTGATAATTCTTACTCCTTCTTCTAACCCTCCCTTTTAGAATTTTCTCTTTTTTTTCTCTAATTATAAATAATTATAAATATAAATAATTATAAAATAGGAGAGGGTTTTAGCTATGTTTTAGTATAAGTATATGATGCTTCCTGTGAATGCTGTGATTGTTTCAAGATTCTCATACAACAGCTACTCTTAAAAAGCTGCTGTTTAAAAGGTTCTGCTCATTGGAAAGATATCACCAGTATTTAAAAAAGAAGTTTACCTTTCAAACTAGMATAAACTTTTAAAGTGTGTCCATCACAGCTCCTGAAGTGTTCTGTACAAAGCTTGCAAGACTGTTTTCTACTTCCACTAAACCAAAGATCTTTTTTACACTCCATAAAACATATACTTACAGGTGTCTTCTTCAGAACCTGACTTACCATCTCTGGATGACCCATGACTGATAAATTGCTTACGAATCCTGCTTGCTGTCATGACTTGCTAATGTCCAAAAGCCCTTTTAGTCTCTTACCAAACACTTTCATGAAGATTTTGTTGTAGAACACTAAAAATAAGCTATTGGAAGTGCAACTCTTGAGGTCCTTGACATTTCATGCCTTAATTGAAACCAGTGCCTTGGAATTTCTGCAACACTCACATACTTACATACTACTTATGTTACAGTCTTTTACTTTGGAGTGCCTTGAACAATGTGTGGGAGAAAGCAAGCTTTTTAGGAATTTCTTAAAATTTAGCAGGAGTCTGAACAATCAATAGGAGATGTGAGGCAAGATCCACAAAAAGGTGTAGGGACAGTAAAGCAGAGTTTTGGAGCCAGCTGGCATATCAATTGGCTCTCTCTGGATTGATTCAGAAAAATAAGTGGAGGAGATGATGTTTGTTTGGGTTTTTTTTCCGTAGCTCAATATTCAGCATATTCAGAAGTTGACAAAAGAAAGACGTAAGAAACTCAATCCCTTACTCTACCTGGGAGGATAGGCAATTGCATCTCTCTGTGTCAGAGACAAACATTCCATTTACAAGATAGTGAGGCACTTTCCACCTCTTTTGACTGAAGCTGCCCACATCACATTGAATATTAAATGTGAGTTGGCCAATAAAGAGTTAGGAAGAAAGAATGAGGGTCCCTAGCCTTGTGATATAATGTCCAGCAGGACATGACAAGACATAAGGTTGGACTTATGTTCCCCACATTTAGGCTGTCTTACTTAGCAGTGCATTGTAGACATACCCTAGGATATCAGAGACGTCCACACAGATGGCCAATAGGACACTGGATTTACAAGAAACCTATCCTTTTTTGGAGCCGTAATGAGATGCCAGGCTCGAATACCATAAGGTATTTAGTGTGATACTACTTTCCTACATTTAAACAAGCTAAACATTAGTAGTTTCTTCTTTAAGTAATATTAGTATAAAATAAGTAAAGTTCAGCTAGCTTTAGAGAGCCCTATCATATCATCATGACAGGTATACAACCTCTCTCTAACAACACAGTCTATGGCCTTCATAATCGAATTATTATTTTAGCATGTTTAATGCTGTGGTAGATTCCAAGAGGCCTTCACAACAGTTGAAGAGCAACAGCATAGTCCAGCTCAAGGTGAAAGAGTGCAGTTTGGATGGCGCCCCAGTAATCTGTGAATTCTTGACAATAATCTCGGCAAGTAYCACAAAGCCCATATGCTCCTGTATCCTGAAAAGCATTAGGTGAGCAGATAGGTCTGTGGAAGCTTCCCAAGCCTAAGGATAAAGACTGGAAAGTGCAGGTGGRACCAATCTTATTATAAAGATTTGAGTGTATTTATGACAACATCAAGGCTTGTCTTTGAAAAGTATATACAGCCATAGTGGAAAACTGAATTTGGGAGATGGGGTAACAATCTTGAAATCTCCTCAGAAGCAGCACAGTCTAGTGAAGAACCTCTGTGCTACCCCCAGTAACTACACTTCGGTAAGCTGCTCAGGTCTTGTGTTGCTAAATCGGATACACTTATTCCACATTGGAACTTGGCTTTGCAAATGCTACACAAAATAAACAAACAAACAAAAAATCAGGATTTCTACATTTTGCTGGGATACCAGGGAAAATAAAAATTAATGCAGTTCAAATTTTATCAAAACATTTAACAATTCCTGTTACATTCTTATTGATTGACAAAATATTATAGCCAGAAGTAGCTATATCTGAGCCCAAAGGTTGYTATAACCTCCATGATGTGAACCAGAAGCAGTGTTGAGAGTTTGTCGTTATCAATCCCATTTAAACTAGAGAAAATAAAATATACCCATTCTCAACATGCACTTCCCTGTTCTTTTAAAATGGAACAACAAGAAAGTAAAGGTAATATGGTGTAGCACGGTCACTGCAATCACAATGATATATTGCTTCAATTGCAATTACAAATAACTGAGTACCATGCATTCAAAAACAGAACACTTGTGCAATGTCAAAGACAGAGACATATCGTTGATTCTGGAAAACATCTACATTAAGGGCAACACTTAATTCATTTATTTAAAACCATTTTCAGTCGGAGAAATACCATGTAAGGATCTAACTCAGGCAGGTTCAAGATACACAGCTAGTGAAGCATTCAGCTTTGAATATTCTTAAGGCAGGAGATTCTATGTATATAAACATATATTCTGTGTAAGTGCAGTGGGTTTCCAAGGGTCTTGCTTCATCCCATATGAACTTTTAATAGAATTTTCAGTATCAAGAATGTTACCAAAGCAAATATGTGAGCTGAAATCTTCSTAGATATGATCCTTATGAACTTCTTCCTATCACTGCTGAAAATGTACTGAACTTATGAAA
The DNA here is from genome assembly GCA_030449065.1 of Oceanodroma leucorhoa. Classification (NCBI taxonomy): domain Eukaryota; kingdom Metazoa; phylum Chordata; class Aves; order Procellariiformes; genus Oceanodroma; species Oceanodroma leucorhoa. The sequence continues at coordinate 8,163,056 of JASVER010000023.1, read as the reverse complement.
ACAAACTCCTATTAAGAGGTCAAAATTTTTAGGCAAGAATGCTTATGCTTAAGTCATTTTGGATCACTAAAGACTAAATCTGTTTTACTTCTGTATTCTCAGTCACATCAATGCTGGTCTTCATTAATAAATGTAATTTGTGTTTTTGGTATTTACCTTCATTCAAAAAAACTTAAGTTAAAAATAAAATTTAAAAAAACAAGCTTTGAAGGTTCATCCAGGAAGATTAAATTACTTAAAACTGAGAGAATGATAATGAGTTGTAAACGTAAAATCACTGAGCTACCCAAAATGCTACTATGGCTCCATCTCTATGGTATTATTGCCCAAGCATTATATTAATAATATGTCAAAATAAGCCAATGTTCCTTAATTATATTTCCTTAATAACTGATGCAAAAATAAAAGCAAAAAGTATCCAACATTTCTCTTGACCCATGACATCACTTATAGTTTGATGAAAAACTCATGCCACAAAAGAATAAACACACCCTTCCTTCTCCTTTTACCCAAGAAACCAAAAGTAGAAGCTAATAGGCATTATGTTCTGATGAGTGGAACAGTAATTAAGAGTGGTGTGTAACATGTTTATGAGTAGAGTTGTGTAAATAACAGATCTTTCAGTGCTGGTGAAGCAAAGTGTTTCCAATTAAAAAGATCAGGCTTGCTGTTGTCTTTTTAGCCATTAAATTATTTTAACTAATGTTACTACGATTTATCTCAAAACAATCTACAGGAATGAAAAATATAGATATGTCTAAATTTGAAATATTTATGCTTTTCTTTATCTAATTTTTGAAAGGCTGCAACTATTGTCTGAATTTGACTTGAACTGGAAAAAGTTTATCATCCTCAGCTTTTATATCTTTAGGAAACTAAAACACTCAGTTGGTAATATTTAGGGCTCTTAGTCAGATTGGGAGTTTTTTCAAACAGTGTACTGAAAACAAGAAATGGTACCTAGCCAATCATGAATTGAACCCTTCCTGTGAGATTTCTATAGTAACACTAGTGCCATTTTCCATTTTGCCTGCAAGATGTAGATGACATTACATTAAAAGTTAGTTCAATTAAAATGCATGTCTGATTTTTTTTTTTTTTTTTTAAATAACATGTGTTAAATGTAGGTGGGAACTTCAGTCATTTCTCTAAGTAATACTATTATGGTAAGAGTTCTTTTCCTTTTTTGGTTTTTATTGCTCATTAGTAATAGCTTCCATCAAAATATGTCTGGTTTGCATCTTCCTCAACCCCCCCACCTCCACCCAACTAGCACACAGAGAGACGCATCTGCCCTCCTAAAGCTAGTTAGGCTTTGCATTAAAGATTGAGAAACATGAATACATTATTATGAATTAATAATTATTAAGGGGTTAATAGGACAGATAAGTCTTTTAATATGTCTTTAACTGAATGTTGTAGAGGTAAAGAAGTCAACACAATGCTCATAGTCATGCCTATCTATCTATGCACAGTATCTCTCCCTGAGATTTTTTACAGCCCTCAATAACAAATGCAGCTCATATCTATAACATGTTTGCAATGGCTATTAATCCTTAATCTAGTTATAAATGGAACTTCTATAAAAAAACATGTCTGAAAGGCAAAACTTGCAGTTATGAAAGTAAAGAGGAAGATATTCCCATGTGTTTGAAGTGTTTTCTTCCAAATGTATACTTCCTTGAGGCTGCTAAAATTGCAACTACATCCAGCCAATGCTATTTCTATGCATCCTCTTAGTCTTCATTACTTTATGAATTCAACAAACATTATAAACAAACAAACAACTTCAGTAAATAGTCATGGCCTACTCATTTTCTCCTCCTTCTGCTTAAATGCTATCAATCATATCATAATGTACACTAAATTATAATAATGTGCTAACTAAAAATAGATGGTCCTCTGGGGAACTAGCAATAAGTTGTATAACATTAAAACTAACTTATAGGAAGAATGGTTAGGAATCAAATTCAACTTGGCTTTTACTGTTATTAATAATGCATTATAAAAAGTTGTCTCCCTATCATTACAAGGATCCCTGAATTAGTTACTAAAGGCATTCATCCAATAAACTCTGTCCTGCAATAACTTTCTAGGGATTTCCCCTTGCTAATTACTGTAAAATATTTTGTTAAATTACAAATTACTGTGATTTGTTCCATGACAAAGCACTCATCTTTTGTGAGTCAGTATGGGCCTGAAAGTCTCTTTGTGTGTTCCTTTTGCAGGAATTTACTGGAAATATCAAACTGAATAACATTTAGGAGAAAAAAATATCCTGTTTGTAATTTTTTCTCCAACATGAATTTTCAGAACACAATAACAAATTGGCAATGCAGATTTAATGGTAGTGCTTTTCATGTTAAAAAGTTCAGCCTTCTCAGGCAAAGTTCTGACTGTAAGATTATTTCTGTATTTCCTAATGACTTTTCAATTCTATTTTATCCTAATCACAGAACTGGCATTGGAAGAAGTGAACACGTCCCTTCCTTCAAAGCACATAGAACACTGTCACTATGTTGATGGATTCTTCGCTGGTTTAATTATGTCGTATAAGATAATTGAATCAGTCAGGAGAAATACATTAAATATTTCATCCGGGAGTGACCCAATAGGGTTTTTTGTTTTTTGTTTTTTTTTTTCCTTTTCCACCAAATTGAAGAATCAGTTTTTTGCACAACATTAACCCCCACCATTATCTCCATCTCATGATGTTGGATTTACACTAGGCCTGTGTCAGGTTTGATTTCACAAAGAATGGATTAGGACAGACCTATTTCTAAGGATTAGGCTTTGCTTTCACAACAATTTTGTAGAGAAACATATTCAACTTGGCCTACAAATTGTTTGTGCTATAGATAATTAAGTGGCCTTCTTTTATCCACATCACATGGTTGACTTAAATCTGTGTAAACTGAGGCATCCAACATTCACCTTTCATTCATGAAAAATATGTCAGATAATGGTAATCCTGCATTATGGGGATATGGGGATCCTACATATATATCCCCCATTTATGGCTGCCGCAGCTGAAATAATAATAGCCTCAATCTCTATTATTGGAGTGCTTTCAACCCCAAAATAGAGGCATGTGCCAGCAAATAGCATCCTTTTTCGCCCCAGACTTTACTTCTGAAGAAAGTATAGCTGTGTTTATGACAAAGAAGAAGAGAAACAGGAARAATGAAAGCTATAACATAGCCTTGAGGAAAAGCTTAGAGAAAGAAAACTTTTGCAAATTGAATACTGACTAGTAGATCATAGCTCCTATTGTTTGATTCACCTGTTTTCAAGGAAAAAGAGCTTTGTATAGGCTTTCACAATAAATGGTTTTCATCAAGTATCTTGGACATAGTAATTTTATCTTAATAAAAACAAGACGCTAAGCCACCAGTTCTGTCTACTTAGATTAAAACGTGTTCACATGTATTTCCCATCCTCTGCTACCTAGACCTGAATTTTATTTTCTGCAATGGACATTACAATTTAATTGACGCATATGATCTCTGGTGGTAAAGAAGATAAGTTTTCTCTTTCTCCTTAAAAAAAAAAAGTTTACTGTGACCTGATAAAAGAAATCTAAATTTAAAATTTACTTATTAGTCATTTATTATTTATTTAGATTTTTTATTTTACATTTTCATTAAAAGACACATTCTGTTGAAATGAAAATAAATAATTTATAAACTCAATTTCAGTGGATATTCCTCATTCAGATTTCTAAAATGCAGGATATCCAACAACAAATTTCTAGTAATGGGGTCATGGAGCTATGGAGCACTTCAAGGTCAAAGATGTAATCATTTTTAATAATAGGTTGGTTTTAAATTCTCTTCCGTCTTAAACATAATGCCAGATGGCATGGCAAATAACAAGAGGAAAAATAAGCATTTTGCATAAGCTGACTGCCAAAAAGGATGTATTCCTATAGGTTACAGCAGGGACCCTTCTTAACAGAAATGGAGTTTAAGAATTAGTGGRAAGTGGAAAGGATTTCCTCTCTTTTGTAGATATACTAGTGCTGTTTAGTGTTGGCTAACCTCAGAAGGGAAGTTTTCAAAGGCACAAATGTCAGTCAGAAGCCCGAATCCCATTCATTGGAAGTCAGTAGCTGTTAGGCTCCAAGCTGGTATTGATGTCTTTGAAAACCTTCCCCAAGTGCCAGATTCTGTAAGATGTTGAGCACCAACCAACAGCAGATGGGGCTGCTCAGCACTTCAAGGGATGAAGCCCACAATGTCTATTATGGCATTCACCTCACATCAAAAGGAACTCAGTTGCTGCTTAATTGATATTGTTGCTTTAAGATAATGCTTTGCTTTGGGAATGTTGTATTTTGTCTTAGTACATTTATGTCTTATATCCTCACTTGGGGTTTTAGTCCCTGCACTTGCTGTGGGTTTGACATGTCTTAACTTGATGAAAGAAATTTTCTTTCTTAGCTTTAATGGCTATATCATCTGTTCCTTTTAGCTTTTTCTCATACATATATATGAAAAATAGAACACAGAAAGTTAAAAAAACAAACTATCCTGGCAGTCTCCTGTACAGAAACTACTTCAGCATTATGCCAATAATGAAACTAATGTACAGTGTCAAGTGCTGTCACTCRCAAAGACACAGTGAGTCTGACGTAGACAGCAGGGAATAATGGCACTTCTTCAAAAACTGACAAAGAAAAAAACACATTCATTATGTATACACATTGATAAATATAAATTTGACTGGATGAGAGAAGTAGTTTTAAAAATGTAATGTTGCGTCTCGTGTGATATCCAGCTAGTAACTTGGGCCTTGTTTTGGTAGAAGAAGAATATTTGTGCTGAGCTTTGAACTTGTACAGAGTCCAGTCTTATTTAGCAAACCATATGCTTAAAAATAGATTCATAAGTATAAAGAAGCATGTACTGTTTCATATGTGCAGAGAAGTGGGAGCAATACACATGATCAATTTACAGAAGTCAGATTGGGAGACATAATTCTCTAAGCTAATTTGAGTATTTCTAAGCATGTGAATTTGCCCCAGATTCTAGCACAACTAGAAGTTGTGGAGTTTCAGTATTTGAGATGACGCCCTTCATCTCGATATTCAGTGCCTTTTTATAACCCTTTAACTTCTGACAGCAACAATTCCAGCCTTCCTTGTCTTTTCTGCTAGGAACCATTCAGCCCTATGAAGCCAGCACACAATTKCATTTCCTCTTTTAGACTAAATGGACATATTCGCAGAGTTCCGTGCTTGCCTCATCACTCCTGCTGATAGTGCTCCACTGTAAGTTTGCTTTTGTGACAAACTTGTAGCAGGTTGGTGGGCCCTGWTAGTAACTGTAGGCCTAACCTGTACAGTCATCATTAGTCTGTATCAAGTATTTCCTCTTTTTTTGTATATAGTAGGCCAAGATTTGGCTCTCATTTGATTTTGGAAATTTCATATAATGTGTTCTTCCCTTCCCTAATTTCTGCTTGAGGAGGGAAGAAATTCCTAGGTTTAGAAACATGCACAAAGAATTTATTGTATTTGTTCTCAAAAAGTTGTCTGTTGTCCAAGTCCATCTTTGTTTACAACATCCCACTCAGATCTCATCTGTTATTTTTGTTGCATGTTTTGAAGATCCATTTGCAATATTTCTGGATTCACGGGTGAAATAAATTATCACTGTCTCATCCACGTATTGAATACAACTCTGAACAACACCATCAACCTAACTATGCTTCAACCACAAATGTGCAATTATCATTCCAGGGGATCTAATTTTGTGTCCATTGCTGTTGCTGCCCTGGAGACTGATTCTTGCATAATTCATGAAATATTACAATTCACAGAGAAAAATAATGAAAGGGATAGTAGAAAAAGAAAAAAAAAAGATACTTCAAAAAAAGTCAGTTTTTTGTTGTGAGATAGTTAAAAATTCCCACACCCCCTATTTAACAATAAWGTCTGTCAGGCATTCTAGCATTTTCTAGCATGTTTTGCGTTTTGTAATAGTGACCATTAGCACATGTGATGAACCACAGAAATCACATATGAGTGATTTGCATCTGAGTAATATTTCACTGTCGCCTCCCTGTTCCTTTAAGAGTTCTACTTATATTTTTGCAATGGTGAAAGGTGGCACAAATCATTTGATTAGTATTTTGATTTATTAGCACTATTTCACAATTTCACAACTGAAGATAGCACATACTTTCATGATTCCAGCTACGTTCTGTTAAAAGTATCGAACTGTATCTTCCCTTACACATTTCTGAAAAAGACATCTCCATCATGACAGTAATATTCACTTAATATTTCTGATGCTATAAGTAGTACTGTAAAGATAGAGCTGTATTAAACTGATAGAAAGCCATTTCACCCATTTATAAAATGAAGCACTTTACAAAATTTGTGGTCTCTAAGAATGTTAAATCTTCCTAAGCTGAGCATGTTGTGAGAACTCTGAAATATTTTGTATTAAAAAAAATCTCTGAATGCAAACTTATAAAGGGCATATCTACAAAAGTAATCTACCACTTTAATTCCCAGCTTCAAATGACGATAATTTTGTATTCTCTATGCAAGTTAAAAATGGAGGTGGGGGAAAAAAAAAAAAAAAAACACGTCAGAATTAAGTGAAAACTAGTTACTAACTTAACACTCATAAAAATGCTTTTACTTAAAGTAGCAAACCTCAAGTCTTCTATTTTTAGAGCCAAAGGCCTATAAAGAAGGGTTACACCAACATATGCAAAGGAATAGCTGATATTGATGATATGTGAGAAAGTATCATAGATCTCATATTCATTTATTTTAAACTTGGACTAATGGAAACCTTGCTGCTATAGAATACCTGTTCAAAGCCAATTTAACAGTGCACATATATAAATATTGAGTCTTCCTGAATAGATGAATACAATCAAATATCATATTTAAGAAATTTTATTTTATTAACTTATTGATTGACAAATCTCCAAAGGGTGGAATTTGGTTTTTGCATGCAAAAATTAATAAATTTATGTGTAAAACTCATCTATGGAATTTAAATAATATTTTCTAATGGAAAAACTAGTTTAACTGAAATAAAAATATTCCATGAGTTAGGGTTGATTTCAGTGTCAACATTGTTTTAAAAAAATTGAAATGAAATGTTTTAGTATTTCATTTTGCCTTTGATTAAAATGTGTTGTTCCAGTTTTGCCAGTTAAATGCTTTATCTTCACTCTTGTGATATAATATTTCATTATTATATTTAATGTCATATATTTGATTATGGTTCTTATCAAAGTGACACAAAATTATACAAAATTAATGGTTTCAGTATTTCTGAATTCCTGCTCAATGGAAAATGTGGACATTTTCTTGCAATTTTAACTAAAAGCCAAATTTGAAGTGTTAAAATATCCAATGGAACGGAAATTCTGTCTTCATTTCTGTGAACACATTTATTTACCCAAATTGTTTCCGCTTAGCATATTYTAGATGTTATCAGTGTGTGTCCAGTTCTATTCCCCCATGCAACACYCTGTGACTTTGACCAAAGCCATACCTCTTTCCCAGCAAATATTACAGTGTAGTTCCAGAAATGCCCAGGACATGTAGCTCCGCTAGATCTGCCCCCCATCCAGCCCTGCCAGGGACATTGCATGAAGACCATATACTGTCTATGGACAGCCTGCCCAAATGCCTATAGTCTGTTGTCCTCAGAAGCCAAGTGTGCTGATGTGTAGAAGTACAGACTTTGGAGCTACATGTACAGGTTAGCTACCTAGCTATCTTAATGCTCCTCAGAAAAACAATAAAGGTACACCTCTTGGTGCTTTGCTCACAGTATTAAGTTTTGGGGTTTTTTTCAAAAAAAAAAAAAAAAGGAAAAAGGAAGAAAGAAAGAGGAGGTGGGAGAGTGGGAGGGGAGAGAAGAGTTGATTATCTTTGCTAATATACTATTTGTGTGTTACTGTGTTAACCTACTACTCAAATTCTTGCCAGCATCTTTGGGACCATTATTGCATATCCTTCTCCATATGTTCTTTATGTATTCATATCAGAATGCCTCCCTGAGTGTCCTGACTGTGAGCAGACTGGTAAAGATCACGTTCTTTATTATTTTCTCAGTAAAATAATTTCAATAAGAAGTACTTTCTCTAGACTTCTTTATCATTGAACTAGTGGACTTATTGCTGATTCATGCCTGTCTTGATTGACCACGTTCCATAAATATCTGCTCTTTCTTCTTCTGCCCTTCAAAGATAGTAGTCCCTCCAAGTGACGTTTCCTCCCTTCCAGTTATTTAAAATATTCATAACCAAGTAATTTGTTAAAACATATCTTTGTCTTGCTGCTCACAAAAAGCTTGACAGTAGCTAGACAGCTGTACCCACTGTTTATCACCACTGCTGCTCATAATTTTCTAATTATTACCTTATGTTCCTCTCATCTGCTGGCTGCCTATCCTCTGAAAGCACTATCAGGACATCTTTTCGATTTCTTTTTGCAATATAGAAATCTATTTACGTACACAGACACACATATATAGCTATATATTTTTTGTGAACATTACTGTATTATGAATAGTAAATGCTGAATAACAAAGGTGTGAAAAAAAAGAATAAAGAGAGAAACTTGCTGTGTACTTTCTGCTTTTCTTCAGGATTTTCCTAACTGTGGTGTAACTGACCGACCTACTGCACTAAACTTAGCTAAATCAAGATGTAGAGGAAGCTACCTGGCTTCCTAGAGAAGTTTGCAGTACCATTATGCAGTATCTGTGCCAGGGATACTCTGTTCTGGCTGACTTCATGAATTGAATAAACCTCCTATTTTTCCGCAACAGAGCACGGGAGGCCTAATGGGTCAAATCAAGTAGACCTGCTCATAGAGTCAATCTCCTACTAAGTGCTTAGGTTACTGAATGTGCAAGCCAAGAATTCTTTTTTTCAAATTCAGCAATAAATTCCCTTTTAGTACTTGCATCCCCTATGCATACAGAACATAAAGAAACTCTGTACCAGGTTCCCCAAATAAATGTGTTCTGAAGCGTTTGGTCTGAAAGACTTTAAGGATTGACTTTCACTGTTGTTTGGGATATTTGCTTTTTTCTTACAAGGTACAAATGATTGGCAGTTCACTCAAAGCTGGTTTATGGCAAAAATAATGTGTCAAATAGCTAAAAAATTTCTGTAGCTTTTGGTCAAACAGGCTGTTCTATTCTACCATTAAAATGAATGCTGTCAAATACTGAATATTGTTTTGACAACAGTGTAATTTTCCTTCATCATCTCAGATCATTCTGCTGCCTAGATACATTTTGTTAAGGCTTTGTCTGTCTGTTTGTACAATGCATACTGTAATCTTCAGAAAGTGTTTTCTAACTCAAAATTGCTCTGAGAAATATTTTCCATTGAGAGGAATAAATCCAGCTACCTAATAAATGTAGATAGCAAAACAATACAGAAAGAAAAATGTATTTGCTATGTTTAATTATCATATTTCTTTGTTTGTTTGTTTTTTATTTATCATCACCACAGGCAAAAAAAATTAAGTAATCTTTACAGAACTGATGAAGTTTATCAATGGATAGTCAGCCAAAGGAATAATTAAAGAGCTTTGAAGACTAAAATGTTCTGATAAATAGAGAGAAATATACAAAATTTCATTACTTGCATTGTATTCAAGCATTCTGAATCCAACTAACCATAAAGTGTTTTCTATTAAGTGAAAGTAAAATAACTAAACTGAATTGGTATCTCGTATTCTTTTGTTCAGGTTCCCATTTTATTTTGTTTCTCTCTCTCTGCATGGAAACCGATAATTGATCTAAGACTACGAACAATGGTTTCTGTGAATGAAAGATTTACAGATTATGATCGTAGACTTGCAACTTTTAACAAATTATGATCTGCTTGAATAAGTTTATCCTTTTATTATACACTGCTTTAAGGTGTTATTGACTGTCATTTTTTTCTAAACCTTGAAACAGATATTAAATTATTCTTAACCTCGTACTTGGAAGTGGTCATCATGTCAGAAACATTTATCATGACACATCCTTTATCTGTCATGTAATCTCTAAAAATTTTATAGCAGAGATGCAAATTTTATTGCTTTGGTTTTCTTCCTCTAAAAAAAAATCAAAAATCAAAGCACATTTAAAGGAACTCTCTTAAAGCTGGAAATATTTCTGTTGACCTATGTTTTACTTTTGGTGTTTTATGAAAGCTACAAATATTGCTCTTAAAAAGGAAAGACAAATGTTCTTTTTTTTTTCTAGTTTCTGTCTCACACAAATCTCGTAATTTATTTATTTATTTTATCCCAAAGGAAACTGCCAATTTCAGTCTAAATTAACAAACAGTTTTGGTTGAACAAATCTGCTTGACAAACGAACCATTCAGAAAATGAACAAAGACTGTCTACCTCTGTTCTTCAGCTATCTTTTCAACATGTGCATTATGCACCTTTCTTTTAGAACCTGCATGTGTCAAAAACATTTTCCTCATGAACAAATTTCCTGAAGCCCCACCACCTCTATAAAATGCTTATCACTCTCAATCACCTCTTCTGCCTCTCACATTTCAAGTGAGAGACATACACACATGTACCCACTCACAAAGTGAGACCGGTCTTCCATCATTTGAGGAATTGTCACCAAATTGACTTTATCAATGCACTTGATGATAGCTTTCAAGCTATGATATATGACACAGTGTGTTGGAACTGAAACAGGAACGCTGACAACCATCTATCTATCTACCTTTGATTTCCAGAAGCTCTGTCACAAAAGAAAATATTATAGAAGATAAACACATAAACTTAAATCTCTTTTACCATTCCTGTGTTGGAAGTTGAGACAAAAGACGTTTGACCTCAAGACCAGGTATTTCGAAGTGTAGCTTGCCTCTGCCCTCATTGCCTCCTTGCAGTGCCCAAGTGACCATGGTTCATGAGCAAGCTGCAGCCTGCTGAGAAAATTCCCAGTCAACATGGAAACAGACCAAACACCACTGCGGCATCATGTGCAAAAAAAAGAATACGTACTTGCAAAGCACTGTTTATTTGTGGGTTTTTTCCTTGTGCTTCTGATGTCTAGCTGTTGCTCAAGCCTCAAGGTTTCTGCCTTGAATTTCTGTTCTYTCAGACCAATTAATCTGTTCACTTTTGGTTGAGATGTTCAGATTACTGCACTATATAAGGCTTTGGATTAATAAACATCTTGATTTTCTTTTTTTTTCACTCTCAGCACAGAACTGCTCCCCTTCCCCCACCCACCTCCACCCAGCCCCGAACAACATTTGCAAGCTTCAGACATAGAGATCTTTCCTCCTTCTACTGATMTACTGTTTCCATCCTGTCTCCCCAGCAGAGTTGAAAACCTACAGGGTCCTGTGAGCCTATGATGTAAACTGTACATTTCATTGCTTGGCTATTTTTCAGGCTGCTAACAGTTATCCATTCACACCATTTTTTTATTATTAATATTTTTGTAGCATAGGATAGGAGAATGGTTTTATTGCAGCCATCCTGTTTTTACCCCCCCTTAGTACTGCTGCAGTCTGATCTGGCTTTAATCACATTGGGGTTAATTGTAATGGAGAATTAAAAATGCTTGCAATGAAAATAAATCCAGGCAGAGGCAAAACCTGTGGTCATTTTTCATGAAAGTAAGAATGTGATGCAGATAAGAAAGACAATTTTGTGAGGATTTCCTTGTGGAGGATTGCTAATACTTCACATGAAAATTGTGTATTTTAAAATTTAAGTGGAATTAAATATTCTTTTTTAAAACCACTCCTGGGGAGTGGCACAAAGCTCCATAATAAATTGTTGAGTTGTACTGAATTTCACTTACTATTAAACAGTTATTTTTGAACTGTTGCTGGAAGGACTGACTTTTCTTAGTCTACACATGATGCCTCATTGTGTGGCTGTGGTGGTAGGATGYACAGAGCCTGCTTGTCGGTGGGAGTTCTTAACCACCACTCTAACAGGACATGGTGTGGCAATTGTACTGCAATCTGAGAAGTGATTGCAAGGAAACTATGGAAAAGAAAAAAGATAAGGGAGAATTACAAGAAAAAAGTGCAGTATAAGTAACAGGGTCTTATGCTCCATTTATAGGAAAAAGTAGGACTAAGAAGAAAAATATGTTCCAAAGTAGTTTTAGGATTTAGATTTCAATCCCTTCAATGTTTAACTTCTTTCTCTACTACAGATCTTCTACACATTTGTGCACAGATCTGCCATATCTAGACACCTGCACCCAGAAAAGAACATGAGAACAGTCAAAGTCAGACCAAAGTTCCTTCCATTTAGTATCCTACCTCTAACTGCAGCCATTAGCACATGCTAAAGAAAAAGTAGAAGAGCCAGACAAGCACATAGTGATATCTACTATCTCTATCAATATTGATATCTCTATCAATATTGTCTAGGACTTTGTGATATTGTGACTCTCAACACAAATCTTCTTTTGAGACATTTCTTCCATTAATTAACTGTTTATGAACCTGTGTAAACTTTTAGCATCCACAACATTATGTAGCCAGGACATCTGCAGCTTGTTTATGCACCGAATGAAGAACTACTCTCTCGTTTGGTTTTTTTCTTTATCCCAGATGTGGCTTCCCTTTACTCCAATGAATGCCCACTTGTTCCTGTATTAACAGTGACAGTGGTCAGGGAATCCTTATTTGCCCTCTCCATGCCACTCCTCATTTTATTGATCTCTGTCAAATTTCCTTCTATACATCTTTTTCTGAACATTTTTTCAGTTATATTTCATTCTTTTGATGATGACAGACAATAATGAGAGATACCAACCCTCATCGGCCCAACCGTCCAACCTCTTATGATATTCAGTGCATCTCTATTCCCCACTAGGTGAACGGAGTTAATAAAACTTCTGCAATTTTCAGCGGCATGTGGGCATAGATACAGAAAAGAGTGTGAGGCCTTATGGAAATGGCAACTACGCAAACCCCGCAAGTCAGAGGTAAGCAGAGGAAAGACCATTCTCAGTGTGGTGGCGTGGATGATGTAACTGTTCTTGTAATGTGCCTCTCAAATCCACAGGATTATCTGACAATAGAGTGTCACCTGCTTCTTTTTTCTCCTAAGTCAGTCACTCACAACATGTAGTTAGTAACTGACATATATAAAGCCTTGCCTTAGAGTTATTGTTTTCAATCATAAGAATGAAAAAGTTAACAAAAACAAGCTTAAAGTTATAAAAATATGAGTAAGGTACCACAGCCTCTGGAGGTTTTATGCACAAGGCACAATGGGCAAGAGACCTTTTTTTTTTTTGGAGGGCACCCAAGTGGCATGAGCAAAATTAATGCATTGAATCTACTGAATTCTCAAAATCCACTTTAGTATGTAAAAGCATCCATAGCAATGTGTATGTCCAAATGGTTGTTTGCAAACACAGCTATGAATTTTATATATTAAATAAATGCATGTATAAATACGATTACAGGATTATTGGCCATTTCTAAAAACCTGGCCCTCATAACCAAACAGAAAGCAGATTGTAAACTGTTTCCTCATTAGAATATGCTACCATTAAACTAGCTTAATACCTTGGTATTAATTTCAAATCACAAACAAGGAAGGGCTCAACATACGTTGGTGTAATACTGGCAATAAATATCAAGTCCCCAGAACTGAATTCGTTGCATTTACAGGTATGTTTTAGAAATATAGAAATGTTTATTTGGCTTATTTTGAAGGAAGTGAAGACAGGGCATATGCAATGCTATAATTCCCTGTATGAATTCTCTGTGCAAATTGATTCAGTTTGATTGATGCAAATTGATTTCTTTTCCTTCTATTTTTAGCAAATTAGTTTCATAAAACTCATACTGTCTGCTCAGTCCAGGAACACACCACCTATTTGGAGGAATTAACTTCTTATTTCCTAGGGGAAAACACCTGCATTGAAAATTATCTCAAAGCTATTTGAAGCAAGTAACCACATGCTGGTCAAGCAGCACACTACCTCCTTTTCCCCTGAAATCCCTCTGTTCAAGTACTCAGGGACTCACTGACAGAAATCATCAGTGAACAATGCAATACCATACTACAAATACCAAGGAAAAGGTCTGGTCATAAGTGACAAAAATAAAAGATAAAAAGCATAGCTTTTCCTTATTTCATATCAAGAAGGATGTTTGGGGAATGAAGCTGACTATACAGGAACATGTTTTGTAATATGTCACATCAAAAACAGTAAAATGACATAAAATACTAAGAACTGCCAGAAAGCAGGGAAGTCCTATATGCCAACTCCTGCTCCCAGAATTGACAGTTTTTTTCAAGTGACACACTGGATTAAAGAGAATAGAATGAATCTTGGGAGCAGATGTTAGAACCTAAATCTCCTGCTGCCAGCTAAGCACCCTCATTGTTAGCTTCTCCCATCAGAATTTTTCTTCTATTAAGTCTCTTGCACGCTTTGAATTTTGCATTATTTCTGCTGGAGAGTTAAAGAGCACTTCTTTCATYTATTTCATTTTTACTTCCTCTCCCCTGCCACCTCTCCACACAAGATCACATTCAGACTTGTTCCCATCCAGCCTACTTTGCAGCCTTCTGGCAAATGGGAGATGTGGTATTGAACCTTTTCTGATTGATCAGAATATTAAACCTCAGTATCCAGGTTTCTGAGTAGGTGTTCTAACTACAAAGTTATAATAGCAAAGCATAAATAAACTATTACCTCCTCATCTGGCTACCTTTGTAAGAAAGTCAACCTTTTCTTTGTTTTATGCATGCTCTGAGCATACTTCTAATATCAGGATCTCTTAAAGATGTAGATTTTGCTCTGTTCTATTGAGGGGCTTGATCCAACTTCAGCAGCATGGCCACATGCAGATTGAGAYAGTCTGAGCATTCAAAATTTAAACAGTCAGGTCCTGAAAATGTTTATGTTGAAAGCAACCGGGCAGCAGGAAGAAGTTCAAGAGATGGGTGGTTCCTGTAAAATAAGGTTTCTAAGAAGGTTTCTGATTTACGTCTTTGGGGTCAGGAACATAATGCTTAGTGAAGTTCTGGTTTAGTTTTCAAGACTAAAAAGGGAACAAGTAAAGGGACTGCAGATTCCTCTTWCTCTTTTGCACAAAGCAGAATTCAGGCTAAAAGGCAACAATCCTTTCTGCACAAWGAGACTGAGCATCTATGATGTGTGTGACTTTACCTGTCTGAGATTTTAGACAGAAAAAAACCCACAATTTGAATCCACAGTTATGAGACACATATAATTTCCTCCTGTTATATGTTAAAAGGCGGTTTATGCCATTTTTGTTACTATACATGACATTCTGTATTAAATTTGTTTTGTGTTAGGCAGCAGTACCCATTAAGAACCAGAAGGCATTTATTTGCCTGGCTACATGCTATAACATTGAATATGAATTATTATTTTTTCAGCGTTTGTTTTTTTCCCCAATAGCTTCATATMACCTGTGCATGTGATTTCAGAGCCAGTCTTATGACTTATCCTAATACCAACTGTAGAAAATCTGTCAAGGCACAGCTGGATTACGAACCAAGAGACAGGCCTCTTTTTCCAGCTTTCAGATAACTTTTTGAATGGCCCTTCACCTCTCCTGCCTGACTTCACTCATCTGAAAAATGAAGGTACAAGGACAAAGTTGGGTCTTCTGCAAGGTAGAGCAAAGGTGTTCTCTCACTCAGAGCTGTCTGAAGGGAGGTGCCAGATTGGCACTATGTTTGCTAAGTTCATTCTTGTTCCAGCTGACAACAAAGGGAAATGGCTGCAGATGTGCAGGGCTGAAGTCAGCAGGAGACAGCCACAGTGAACCAGTGTACAGAAGGAGCACACTACTAAAATGTTTTGTTCTGACAAAGTCACTGCACAAGAGTTAATGAATATTATATTCAGAGATATGTTTCAGAATGCTGAAATTACAACCACAAACCTTCTCTGTTTTTCAGGAAGTTCAGATGCTGTTATATTCTTCCCAATTCTCCAAGCTACATTTCAATATGAAGCTCTGAACGTTAATATGCTCCTGTTCTAAGGGTGTCTATGATTTCAGCATTTCTATTATTGTCAATTACAGTAACTCAGAATAAAGGATTAGCTCACTAGCTAATCAAAATTATTAATTATTATGAATTATCAAATATTTTGTTGAGCTGTGATTGATACTCAGTAAAACTGAACTCCAGTGTACAGTTAATAGCGATCTGTTGAGATCAATCGGAATTTTTCATCTCCCCAAAGCGTTTTAACTATATAGCTATTGAATAAATATATAGAAATGTATTTTAATTAAGCTAACCTTTAAAAATCATTCTCAAAACAATCACCGGACAGGAGGGAAACTGCTGGTATGGTGTCGTAATTTCTGCAGAACTGCCATACCAAATCTAATAATACATGTCTGTGCTGATATTGAAGACTGAGAGCTACAATACCTTTACTGTCTGTTTTTAAGTAATTAGGCACATATTCATCCAAGAAAACCTACGTGTKTGTTCTTTGCAACACATATTTCCACAGATGCTGTGGAAAACTAGAGATGTTAGGTCTCACAAGTCCAAACATTTTTATCATCTAAAAATTAATTGAGCCATAAACAAAAAGAGAAAAAATATCAAGGCATACTTTTAACAAGCAGACAATTGAACACAGTATTTTGGCTTTCCATAACAACAGCCTACTTTTTAGGCTTTGTGTCTGACTATCACCTTTGCAGTGAAGTGACCTGCTGTTGAAAGCAACTGGGTTGCATCTTAAAACTCCCTGGCAAATGCTGGATCAGCCTTGGACAGGGAGTCACTGACTGTCTTCAAATTCTGAGACTCTTCAGAGCTCTTTTTTGGGTTTTTTTCCAGAAYTTTGGCAAATGTTTATTAAATTGTTTTTTCTTAGAATCTAGGTAATATCTGAGTGCCATGCATGCTCCCCAGAAGGAATTGTTTTCAATAAGTGTGCTACAAGGTTATTATTGAAAGGCATAGCTTTCTAGCATGCCTATATGATATTCTGATTACTCAACAGAAACATTTGTATCAGGATACCTGCATATCTTAAATGTGGATTAGAGACTGGCTGGAATGAAATGGATATACACACACTCCATTCATTATGGAAACTTGTATATGTAACTGAATTTTGCAGCTCTCCAAAATGCAGAAATGAAGTGTGTCACAGTCACATTTAGCTGACATTTTTTAAGGGCCATTACAAAGATGGTTATAAATCTTAGTGTGGATAGACCATTCAAGACCAGCAGGCCAGGACTATGAACTCTGAAATCATTAAGAACATTAATGTTCCTCAGACAGTGAGAAGTGGAGCTATAAAGCTGTAGATGGTTATGATGGAATTGTTTCTCTGTTAACAGTACTTTTGTTAATCTAACCTTAGAGATATGCATAGCGGTCCTGCTTCACACATAGGGGTGATAACAGAATTATTATAATAGAGAATAGTAAAGAGAAGGAAAGGATACAGAGGAAGAAACAGGAATGCCTATCAAAGTAACAAATTGGGGAAGTATTTTTCTAATCAATTGCTGCTGCCCCAAAATAAAAGTTGTCGACCTGTCAAGGTTCAGCCAGAAGCAGCAACTACTAGAAGAAACCAGAACATTTAGAAAGAGGGAAATTTGGGTAGGAAAACACCCAATAACTCAAAAATAAAACAATTTTGAAACAGCTCAATTCTAACCAAGATGTTTCAAATGTAGGAAATAAAATATTCTGAATTACCTGAAAGCTCTAAATATAGTTTGCAACCATTTTCCAGATTTTAACTTTAAAAAAAGCAAAACACCAAATTGTTTAAAACTTAACTGAATTCAATAATGTTTTTCATAGGACAGGAAAACAGAACCAGAAATGCAAGCCCAGAGTCCAAGCAGCTGCGTCTCTTTAGCAAAACCTCAGCTTTCACTGAAAAACTGTAAGATTTCCTATTCACATGTTTACATATAAGTTATTCCATGTATGAATTTGACCCAAATCTTTACATTCTATTCACCTTTCCTAAGATTCAAAACAGCTGAAATCCTTTTTTATTTCAAATTTGTCCTCTTTTTTTGACATGTAGGAAGTACTGAAGTAGCACAAGGTATTGCTCCTCTTGATCATTCCACACACAGATGGAATAAAGAATATCTGCTACCAGACACTTTTGTTTTGGCTTGTTTTTTTCCTTTTTATCAACCTTGGTGGTATGAGAATGATTTGGATGAAAAGCAAAATCTCTGGATCCTAATCCCAACTATGAGCTTTCGAGACATATCCTTTGCTAAATTTGACTTGGAATGGAGTTGTTTTCCACATGTTTTACCACTGGGTAGCTGCAGAGATCAATGCACTTGATTACAGCTTGTACATTCATATCACGGAACCCATTTTACGTTGTTAATAAGAGCAGTCTGACATTAGCTCAAAGAGAAAAGCAATCACTTAAGCTCTTCCCATTTGCTTAGTTTCTAAGTGCCAAATGTTACCTCCTGCATAGATATTCATAGGGAATGAGCCAAAGGGAACATGAAATTGTGTGAGCTTCCCTTTGCAAAATTTTCTTCAATCTTTTTCTCTGAAAGGTGAAGTTTTGTGGGCTGTGGAATGACCAAGAAACTCTCTCCTGCTTTTCTTTTTTGCTGCTTTTCTGGCCTCTTGTGAGCCATCCCTGTACCTCTTTGAAAGAGGCACAGATAAAGAGCTTCAGTTAAGCCCCACCAAACAGCTGTGACTCAGGCATGTGTGTGTTTGTGTAGATGTAGGTGTATATGAAATAAACTTGTGTGAAACTATACATAATGATCAAGTCATCAAGATGCTAATAAATATTAAAGTATGTCAAACCAAGAAAACTAAGAAGGCTTTAGCAAGTTTCACAGGGATACATACTAACACAAAGGGACTGGCATTATTTTTGTATTGATCACTGAAWGTTGGGCCAGAGGGTAGGACAGTGTATCAGATGTTCCTTAATGCGTACTCCATTCATCCATATAACTGACCCTAGGGTGGCTGTAACGCAGCAACCCACATATCCCACAGTGCCTTCCTGCATTTGATGTAAGACCGCTCTAGGGAAGGAGGATGGACTGATTTATCTCCCCTGTGTCATCCATGTCACATTGTCAGAAAGTGTTATGGGATACATGGCAAAGCATTCACGCAGGCAGGAAAGGACATTCCTCACTGCTCAAAAAATAAAGGGAGAAATGTGTCTGGGCCTTCAAAAAAATGCATCAGCTGGTACCCCTGCTCAAAAACCAGTCTAGTTGTGGAAGCATGTTTCAGGAGGACTTGCTCCAGTGCACAGGCTGTGATAAATGAGATGAAAGAATTTAAGRAAGTCTTCAGTGAATGACTAAAGATTAGGTAAGGGAAATATGTTTCCTTCTTGTTTTGTACCTTTGCTCTTTAGGTACTCTGCATTGGGGGCAAAATAATAAATAAAATTTTGATCTGAAAAAGTTTTGAAGGTATAGCAATAAGATATTACAATATACTACTAGGATACTTAAGCTAGCTTTTAGTGAGGTACGTGTCAAGAAAGGCTACCCACAGCTGGGTAGAACGTAGTGAAACTGAAAATGAAGGGTAGCTTTATTTGCTCTACACTGTTAAGATTGATTCTTACCAAAGCTAGCAACGTCCTCTCTATTCAAGTCTAATCACAGGCCCTCATAAGTCGTTTTAGTTAGTTTATTGTACACAGATCCCTCAAGCTGATGCTGCCAAACACAGGGAAACTACTGTGTTAAAACTGTTATACAGGTAAGCTGAGGTTTAGAGGTGAGAGTGAAGATCATAGAATCATAGAATCATAGAATCATTAAGGTTGGAAAAGACCTCTAAGATCATCGTGTCCAACCATCAACCCAGT
>JASVER010000023.1:8107719-8139106 GCA_030449065.1 Oceanodroma leucorhoa | reverse complement strand
ACACTCCAGAAAGAAATGTGTGTCTCCTTTATTAAAATTAGTCAGAAAAATAGGTAGGCTTAGTTATACTATTACAATTAACTCTGTGAATAAGGTATAATTATTAATTCTTTAGCTAATGTGTATGTTGCCATAAATGGCACTAAGCTTAAAAAGGGATATCTCTCGCAGAGTACTGTAAGTGTTAAGAAACTTGTCAATAAGAAAGAGAGACTCAGGAGTACAAGAATGTACAGGATCATAACCCAGATGCAAACAGAAGCATGATGAAAGGAGATTTAAAATGTTACTAATAACAAAATATTGAAGCATTAATTTGTTGGTATGCATTGTAAAAGAAATATATTTTTTGTTTGTTTCTCATTTTTTATATTATGTTAAAATAAGCCATTTATTTCCTTTACTCTTTTTGCAGTTTGAAACTATATATACAAAACTAGGTAGCAACAYATGCCATATTCACCTTTCCACCAGGTACTAGAAAATCTCTAAACTCTTTCCATTTATAACAGACTGACAATAATTAAATCCTCTGTGAGCTTCAGGTTGTTCTTGTTTCTTTTCAGTGGAATAAAAGAAAACTCTGCTTAAGGTAATGTAAAACACAAATATAAATGCTAAATTCAACATCACATTTGTCTTTGTAGGATGCTAGTTTCACTTCTTGCAACTGTATAGTTTATGGTGATGACAGATTGTAGTGTACAAGACATATGTCATACATAAAGCCTTGTGAACATACATATATTTAGCCTATACATGTAGCATTTTAAAACATTCAATATCTGGGAAATTGACAGCTGATATCTTAGATAACACAGCTCAGACTGAACTGAGTGCCCTACTTAACTGAATATATGACTGTCTGTAGTTAGGTGTAAGAAGTTAGCTGAGGAAAGCAGAGATTATAGCATGTCTCTATGACAAATCCAGCCCCACAGTGTTTCAAACCCAAAGCAACGCCCACCTATGTGTCTACTGCCATTTTAGTTGATAAGTAGAGTTGTCACTGAGACAGATATTTCAGGAGATGGAAATATTAGTCTTTTTGGATTGCAACAAATTCTACAGGCTGTATTACAGTGCCCTTGTACACTCTGCAGTAAGGGAGCGATAAATAACTGATCCCAGTTCCGAAAGTGCAAGTGATAACTTGCAAATGCCAAATTGTCTTCTCAGCCTGCTATTTCTGCATGCTAGTTTTCAAATCGATTCTGAAAATATAGAATTCATGTGAATGAACTGCTGATATTCCTTCCTTCGTTTTCTGAGCAAACACAGGGAGGCTACCAGAACTTTGAACTATATGGTTTGCTGGTGCTGAGGCAACGTAACAGAGGTGCAGGTATGTAGGAGCTTGGACTATATCAGTGACCTCTGGGATTTTATTGGGTGCAGGTGCCCAGATGTTGGCCGCAGGGAATTGCAGGGCTGACCTCTGGGAGAAGAGACCAGGACTGCCCCATGGTGAACACAGCCGGTTCCAGCCACTCCAATGGACCCACTGCAAGGCACAGCTGAGCCCCTCAGCCAAGATAGTGGCGCCTCTGGGAAAGTGTATTTAAGAAAGAGCACAATGCTTTGCAGAAGCTGTGAGAGAGGAGTAAGAAAAATGTGAAAGAAACATCCCTGCAGACATCATAGTGAGAGAAGGATGGGGGGGAGGTGCTCCAGGTGCCAGAGCAGAGACTCCCCTGCAGCCCATGGTGAAGACAATGGTGACACAGGTTGTCCCCTGCAGCCCATGGAGGTCCACATTGGAGTACATATCCACAGTGCAGCCCATGGAGGACCCCATGCCACAGAAGGTGGACATATCCTGAAGGAAGCTACAGCCTGTGGAGAGCCCATACTGGAGCAGGCTCCTGGCAGGAGCTGTAGCCCATGGAGAGGAGCCCATGCAGGAGCAGGTTYTCTGGCAGGACCTGTGGCCTGTGGGAGACCCATGCTAGAGCAGTCCATTCCTGAAGGACTGTACCCCGTGGAGAAGTTCCTGAGAGACTGCAGCCAGTGAGAATAACCCACGTTGGAGCAGTTCATGAAGGAATGTATCCAGTGGGAGGACCCTCAAAAGTGCAGTCTGTCCCTGAAGGACTCTACTCGGTGGAAAGGACCCTCAATGGAGCAGTTCGTAAAGGACTGYAGCCCATTGGAAGGACCCACATTGGAGCAAGGTAGAAGTGTGAGGAGGAAGGAGGAACTGTTATGGACTGACCACAACTCCCCACTCCTCATTCCCCTGCACCACTCAGAGGGGAGGAGGTAGAGGAGTCAGGAATGAAGGAGTGGGTGAGCCTGGGAAGAAGGGAGGATGGTGGGGAGGTGAGYTTTTAGTTTTGACTCTGTTGCTCACTATTCTACTTTTAATTGGCAATAATTTAAATTAATCTTCCCCAAGTTGAATCTGGTTTGCTGGTGATGGTAATTGGTAAGCAATATCCCTGTCTTTACCTTGACCCACAAGATTTTTGTCTTATTTTCTCCCCTTGTCCTGTTGAGGAGGTGTAGTGAAGGAGGTGAAGTAATAGAGCGGCTTGGTGGGCATCTGGCAGCCAGCCAAAGTCAACCCACAAGAGGGACATTGCTGGAATATTTGTATTAACTACTTTATTTGTTTATAAATTTCCTTGTGGAAGATGGAATTATTGTGATTAGGTACATTTCCTAGTGCTGTCATGGCTTTTACTATCTCATAAGAGTCAAGGATTGTCAGGCCTCTTCCTGAAATGTAAAGACAGGGTATTTCAAAAAAGAGGCAGATATTATAAGAAAAAAGCTGGAAGTATCTGGGGCTTCTTTTCTGCCTCCAAAAGATACCYACCATGTCACCAAAAGAGGAAATATTCTTGCTAGAAACTGCAGAATAGCTCAGGTGTAAAGTTGCAATGCAGAGCACAAGAAACACGTACACCTTGACTGCATTTTCTTGTCTATAAAGACTGCTTCAGCTCCATTTGAGGCAAAAAGATTTGTTTACTCTCTCTTATGGCATGGGAAGAGATTAAGAGGCTGTATGTTTTATATACTTTTCATTAATCTTCTTTGGGGATCCTATTTCCCATTCAGAGAAGATATTTCAGACTACAAATGTATTATAGACCTCAAGAGCACTTTCAATTTCCTGGCTCCAGATATGTACCCTGGCTCCACCCCAAATCTATACTAATAAAAGGTCCACAAATGCAGCAGCACTTCCTGATCTCTTCCCATTCTCATTTGCACAGAAAGAAAGCACAAGCCCATAGGGCAGATGGTGTCAGCAGCATTTGCTCRATCTCAGCACTTAAGGGACATAGAACCTGAGTTCCCTGAACATAACTGTAGCAAGAAAATGTAGACAGTCTTAGGGACTCTGAGGCCAGTAAAATGTTTAGAAAACTTTTAGGTTGCTGGTYCCAAGAGTGGAATCAAATTCTGTATTCTGGGCACTGAGACTCTCTGTACTGGCTATGAGAAAAGTCAGTTGCTCTACAGGGGTTGAAAATGGTATGGTGCTCAAAAGTGATGCTACTGAACTTAGACAATAGGGAATGATTGGCAGGAGTAAGATGTCACTCTGGGCTTGGGTAGGGTTCTCAGGGATTCGGAGAAGCACTTCCACCCATTTGGGATCCACAACTTCAGACTTCCTACTGAAAGTTGGTGACTGTTGTTATTTTTCAAAGAATTGAGTAGAGCTAACTCCTATATTCAGAAGTATAGGAGAAAGGAGTGGATGTTGTGTTCCTTCCAGTACAGCTTGATGATTTAAATACTTACTCAGGAAATGAGAGCAGAAATATGAGATGTCTAAGTGCAGACACAGCTGCATGTTACACGTAGTTTACCACCAGCTCAAGACTGATGGGAGCAGTTGGTGAGCCCAGAGCCCCAGCTCCAGGAAGAAGGGAACTTTCTGTGGTGTCTGAGCTCCCCGTCCTGAGGTGTCCCCTAGATGAGGAGGCAAACCCAGCTGACTCCATCCTGCAGTGGGAGCTTACTGCGGATCCATTGCCATCTACTGCCTCTGACTGCTCCCACAGGGATGTTTCCAAAAGTATGAGGAAACTGTGATGCACCTGTCAGCCAGGTGAAGATTTTAGGTATTTAGCTGGTGGGTTCAGGAAGACTGCCCATCATGATCTATGATGGCAGGAGCAGAACACTCTCTTATGAAAGCATGGGTAACTAGGGTTTCTTTTTTGCTGAGAAAGTGCCTAGTGATCTTTTACTACTGTGCAAAAGGAGTATGACATCACCAACCGATTTTTTAAGTCACACTTTAAAGCGTCAGCTGCTTTTTGTGACATTCTCTGGGAATGCTGCTTTGTGAACTCAGAGGAAAATTTACGTTTTAAATCCTCGCAGACATTAGACTAAGCTGTGTAGCTCGTTCAAGACTGCAGGCCTATGGGGAGTCACAACACCTGGGAAAATATGAAAAATACAAGTGGCCATCTAGAAACTGGTACACTGCTTTGTTGTGAGTAGAAGTTTCAGGTATCCAAAAACTAGAAGGCATGACTTGAGTGGCCAGTCCCACAAAATGAATGAACAAACATTAAGTGAAATGAATTATCTGCAGCATATGTCTTCAGTTCCTGAAAACATACATAAGTCGTCTGTTTGCAYAATTTCTTACAGCATCCTCAGAAAAAGGTTTCATTTATTAGATTATTCCCTATTAGTGTTTTTCCCAGATATAATGACAGGGATTAATTAAATTAATTTATATTCAAGTAAGTTATTTTAATGTCTAAATATATAAATAGTAATGTAAATAAAGTTTTAAAAAATGTATTTTATTTAAGATCATAAGAAGTTACATGAAAATATATGAAAAAATGTATGTTAATAACATTATTTCTTCCACAGATGAWGTACTTGAAAAAAGAGTAGATTTTTAATAGACCAGGCAAAAGAATCTGTTTGTTTCAATCTATAGCACCTTTTAACATGAATACTTGATTTTGGTATATTTTGACTGTAAATTCAGTGCACATAAAAATATCTCTATAGGGAAGATGCCACAAAATAAGATAGCATTCTGGTGTTTTAGTTACTGTATATCCAGATTCTCTTATTGGATATAAAAAAAATCCAACAAAAAAATATCCCACAGTTTACACATATAATGTGGGTAACCTTAATAAAAAGCTTTCATTAAATACATTTATTATAAATGGAAATAAAGCAATTCTTGTTATATTCACATAGCGTTGTCTTACAAAGGGAAATCATCAGGGTGGCAGGCGCTGCTTATGCCCATTCGTTCTATCCTAGTGTATCTGCAGAGATGCAGGAAAGCTCACACTTGGAAGAAACTAATCTCTCAACAGTGGTTGTGTGAGGAAACGGTAATTTGGCTATGTAATCAAATTGCAATGTGTTCAGCTAGCAGATGTGAGCAAATAAAGAGAAAACCAAATTTAGATTTTGTGCCAAATGTTCTTTTATATGCTTGCTTGTTTTTGAGGACTCCCTATGATTTTTTCTAATTTGCTTGGTGGTGGTAACATGCGGCATGGTTTTGTACACCTTCCGGCTGCAGCACTGCGGTTTGCCAACAGATGGCATGACGCATTTCCATTACTCTGTGTCTCTCCAACAAGATGACTGTCTGCCTGTTCATCTCTGAAATAAACGCAAACCACCACCCTAGGCCTCAGCTCTGCAAAGATTTAAGCATGTGTTTGAATTTGCCGACCAGTACCACTAAATCTCATTTTTCCTGCTGCGTTAAAGGCGCTATTTTTTCCACAGTGGTAAGATAGCAGCTACCTGTAGCTGTGTAACATCAAATTATTTAGGTATATAATCACAATGGGGGAGAATATTCTTGAACTATTATTATGGAACCAGTTCACTACAGTGTTGTCCCAAAAGCTAGGCAAATACATTCAATTTTATGTGAATATGGTCCTGGACAAATAAGTTAAATAATCATCTAGCACTGCACTGCAAATATTCAATCCAATATGTTTCTCATATTTCTTTCTTTACTTCTAGCCTGCACAGCTGAGAAAAGTTATAAACAGTTACATGAGAAGGATGTTACATGAACTAGTAGTATGAAATAGGAGTGTGAAATTGGATGCAGAATTGTGTGAAATACATGCTGAATACACAGTGAATGCCAGCTGGACATGAGCTGCTTCTTGGCTACGTAGTCAAAGGTTGAGCATGGAAACTGTGGGAGTTCCCCTTTASCTGCAAATTCAGTTCAGCTCTAACTATGGAAGTACAACAAATCCCTCCGTGCTTTGAAATTAACAATTAAAGTTCTGAAATGAATTATTCTTGGGCAAGTACTTTTTTCAGGACTTTYGTCTGATGGCACAGAAGAAGCTATAGCATTACCTACATGCCCAGAAGAGCAGTAGGGGGAACGGATACTGTGTTAGGAGTTAATTTTGTATCTCAGTAGGATTTGGAGGTTAGTCTTCAGTTTCAATGGATAGGTGGCAGAATAYGTGTGAAATAGGGGATGTGCAATGAAAGATTTGATTGAACTGCAGAAATGTGTGTAACATGCTAAACAGGACTAGTCCAGACCATACGCTGGAGGGTTAGTGAACACATAGGCAAATGCTACTTGACTTTCATTTAAGGAAAAACTCTTGTGAACTCTTCCCAGTTTCTTCTGTGCTTCTTATTAATCATATCAGTAGAAGTGCTGATGCATGATGCTGAATACAAAGATACCTGTCTGTTAGGCTGTCCAGCCTTAAGGTTGAACTGCTAAACCTTTTGTCACCACTTTGCAGAAAAGGGACTTTGCTGTTGGCATAAAATCTTTGGTCTTCATGACTTTATGTCTCACCATAATTAAAGACATATTGTTTGTTTTGCTGGTTTACCTTGTTTTGAGACTTTTCGGCTTGTTAGGGTTAAGACCATTTAAAGTATTCCAGTTTGGTTTTGAAATGCCCTGTTTCTTTATCTAATGCCTTGCAGAAATGTAAGAGTATTACATCAATAGAAATACCTTTACCAACAAAATCCATAATCTCATAAAAAATATTAAGTTAGGTTGACAAGATTTGTTTTGTGTAAACCCACACAGACTGTTAGTAATTATATTGCCTTATTTCACTTTTTCAAGTCCTATTTCAGCCATAGCATTATTTTCTTTGGGATCAATACTGGGGTTGGCTTGGGTCACCAGGCAGAAAAGTACAAAGGTAAACAGGTCTAAGGCCTAATCATTCCTCACACCCTCTTTTCCACCAATTACTTGAAGTGGAAAATATCTAGAGATCTTGAATCACTTTCCATGTCAGCCTGATTTGAAGTCTGGAAAAGTCTTTGGAGAATGTATGAATTTTTGTGGTATTTTCATGTTCACTGCTCAGACTTTAGTTTCTTCACTTGTTAAGTGTGGTGTTTCTCAGAGGAAGAATGCATTAAACCCTGGAAAGACAAGAAATCGGGGGTATTTCCATTGTTTGGACTGCAGTATATTGACCCTTCGGATCTGGAAAAGGCTTTGTTCCCAAGGGAAGATGTTCACTGGAAAGGCAGGGGGAATATCATTCACCAGGCATTAACATTTAACAATGATTTCTTTCACTTTTCCTCAGGCTTAAAAGAAATTATGCTTGTTTGAGAAAAGGACAAGGAAAGAAAGAAGACAGGACCCTGCTCAATTAGATGGACTCTGTTAGAAGCAGAGAGACATTGACAAATGCTTTAAAGATTTCAGGAAGAAAGATGGCTGCTTCTGTGCTCTAACTGACAAAGACTTTGTTGAGATCACATTCTGATTCAATAACTTTGCTTCTCTATCTACAATTGCACTTAAAGGCCAGTTTATTTTAGAAAAGCTATCTTGTCTAGCTGTGACTTACAGTTAGTTGCTACTATGTCCCTTTACAAGAGGAGCTCTTTATTTGGTGTAGATTTAACTCTGTTAAAGATGTCACATATTGAGCAACTTTATCCTCACCATTGGATCCCAAGAAGCCAGAGAAATGTAGCCATGTATGGAGACTAAACCCAGAAGAATCTTTAAGTATTTACACAAAAAGAATAAGTAAAAAACAAACAAACAAACAAACAAACAAAACCCCCAAACAAACAAAAAACAAACAAACAAAAACAACACAGACACATTTGCACAAATCTGTGATAAAGCTTCATTTAGGGTGGCAGAGCAGAGGAAGAAAATCTTTTCCTGTCTTAGTAAGGTTTGGATACTATCTAAGCTCATTTTTTCCAATCTCATAATAATCTGCCAAGCAGCATATGAGCAGAAGGCAGGACACTGCAGGGTGCTAAACAGACATGAGCTGGTAAGCCTTCACTTGGCAAAGTGGTAGAGCTTTGTGTGAATATATCAAGCTGGATGTCTTCACATCTAGGATTAGAAGACTTCCAAATATTTCTCAAACAGGACTTTTAGGGTCAGCAGGAAAAGCCATCAGTAGAAGCATGTTACTTTAACAGAAAGATCTCTGGGTTCCAGTCAAGACACCAAATAGTCAGATGATATGAAGTGGACTGGTTTTTGGACTGCAAGATTGCAGTGTCACTTTATGCAATATCTCCTCCAGACAAGGACTGAATAAGACATAGAGCATTCATGGAAAAGGGCCGTATACTGTAAAAGTATTTCTCTCCTCTGTTTAGTCAGATGAGACCAGCCAATTTTCAGGTCAATTTACAAAGCCCTTTACAGCTCTCATGGATGAGACAGGGACTGAAATAATGTCATTTAAGAGACTTTATTATTGCTATATATTCTGATCTACCATAAAAACTGGTAGCTTTTGTAATTACAATGTGTATTTTTATAACAGCTTTTGTTAGCTTTTTATAATTATACATACGGTACATTGCTTATGTTTTTTTTCTTTTAAGGAACCTGAGTATTAAATGTATGCTAAGAATGAATCTTATTGTTAAAGCTTCTTCAACTACTTGTTTTGCATGCCTCGTTTTCTTGACTGTGAGCCTCAACAGATTCAGAGTAACCATGTGCATGTTTCCTCCTAGATCACGTTAATCATGCTCTGCAAGACTGCAGGCTGTCTTATTTCTCCAACCCAGAAGTTCCTATCAATACACAGTACACTTGTACTTCTGCACAGTTCTAGTCACCATTGCTGGTTTTGTTTAGTCCTAATCTCTGTCTTTGCCTCTGACGTTTTGAAGTATTTACACATCTTTACATCCACCAAAGCTTTAAAGCTGAGCAACTAACACATTTGTAGACAAATCACTCAAAGGAAGCACGCATGCATTTATTTTCTCAAGTGCCTCCAGGTGATTAAGCTTAAGGCCAAATTCTGCTTCTGTGAGCAGAACCCAAGAAGAAGTATTTTGCCTACAGGAACTGCGGGAATCTCTCCTTTCTTACTCTGTCAGAATGTCCTGAGGTACCAAGGCCACAGCTGCTATCACAATGCTAAGCTTGAGGCAGTATAGTTATAGAAATTACTGCTTCTTATCCCTTATATGAGTCTCGAGCACAAATGCATTTTTCAAAAAAGCCACTGATTCCRTCTTTTCCAGACCTTTGTATATTTGGATGCATCAGTCACCGCACACTAAGCTGTCCTGGAAGGCTGCTGCCCCCCAGATCTATGTGGCCTGGGAGTCTTACCGTGCCCTGAAGATTTTGTGCCCTGTGCGGGCATGATTCTCCCCCTCACAAACCGAGCATCTACCTTAGTGTAGGGTGCAGCACTGAATCACAGCAAATGCTTGTTCACCTCAATGGCAGACAGAACTTCCCTTCACACAACCACCATCTGGGTATGATAACTGTGTGTGAAACGTGTGTTTACCTCCAGGCTTCTGCAGAAACCAAAAATATCTGCCAGGTGGATACAGATGCCTCAAATTCTCTTCCTCCTATGTGAACTCTGTGCATTACAGTCAATCTCCTTTTTGATCACTCTTCTTACAGCTCCTAAGTCTTGCTATCCTGGAGTTGTTCCTGCTCAAGAAGACCGGTATACAGCACTCTCACTTCAGATTTTCCACCATGTCATTGCTAGCATGCTCTCTTGAGGTAAACTCAATCTAAGCAGTGTCAAGAACATCAAGGCAAGTACTTGATTATAAAGAATGTGCCCACTTGTATTTTAACTTTTTTATTAATAAATTGACCATTAGCCACTTGCAAATTGGCAACTACATTAAGCACAATACAGAAGATGGCCACTATCAACCGGTACTTAAATTAAGCTACTGTGTGGTTTTAAGTCACTGTCTTCCCAAACCTCATGCCAGGGCCCTGAACACATTCTCCACCAGTGGAGTTCAATTGGTTGCCAACAGCTGGCTTGCTGGTGGGCGTTGTTGTGACGAGGGAGCTGAAGGGAGGCCTCAGCTTGCAACCATGCAGTGAGCATTGCAGCCTTGTCTGTGCTCGGCTATGTACTCAGTCAGCCCAGAACCCTGACCTGCAGAGTTGACTTCTCCACTTGACTAGCCTGCCCTTGCTGATCCMTTACATCTGAGTTGCAGCCCTACTTTCAGTGGAGGATGGATGTTCTTCCCCCCAGAATAAGCATTTCTCAGCTTTTCTTTGGGATATAATGTTTAAGTATATGGTGACTTTTTAATAAAGTAGAGAGTTGTCTAAATATCATAGATGTCTAATGTGGCTACTGGTCCCAGAAGGAAGGTGATTGAATTGTTGCTAGACATTTCCAGGGGKTTTATTTGTCTAAATCCCCAGATCAGTGGAGTTCAGATGGACAGTTTCCTATTCAAAGCTTTTGCTTGCCCATTTGCCATCAGCCCTTCTTCTGCTCTTATATGCACAGAAATATTTAACGAAGTTTGTTGGTACTGACATATTCATCATATTGCAGTTGGTGTTGATCTCACAAATAATTCTGTTGTGTTCACGGGGAATGGGTAATGGAATGGGCAAAAAACATATTCTCATAGAGACACAAAGCTCAACATAAAAATGCAGTTAGGGAGCACAGAAAACAGCAGAGTCGCTCTCAGCRCAGAGATCACAAAAGAACTAATTTGCCAGAATGCCATTCCAAGCCCATGACCACAGCATTAGTAATGCTGCAAGAGTATGGAGTGCACCTGAGCCCTATGCTCATTAACCTTTTGGGTTAATGTGCAGCTCACAAACATAAAGGGGCTCTGTGTGTGGTGTAGGAGAATGGAGGGGGAAAACCAAGCATGAGGGAAGGAAAGGAGTGGGAATAACTCAAGGAAAAGACAGAGTCCTTTTGATTCTTGAAATGAACTGAACATTGTTTTTCTCCCATGCAGAACTGTAAAAAAGTGAATAAAGAAAAGCATTCCAAAAGAGAAATGAGCTCGCATARCTATGGCTTCGAATCTGACATATATTTAGATTAGCTATCAACCAGATAATCCTCTGATAAGGAAACTGCTGAACAGTAGAAACATTTGATCTCAGATTTGTCCAGATTCCAGGCCTGGTCGTCTTTATTTTCTCATCAATGGCCAATGTAAAGTGACCAGATGTCTCAATTAGATTGCACAAGTACCAGTTTTTAATAGACTGGCCCAGTGTTCAGTGATTTTTTTATTAAGATGCAGAGACATCCTATTGTTATTCTGTCACTGATCCACCCTCAATACAAAAATGGCTGATTCACAGACTCTGCTCCTCCTTCCCTCTATGTTATATCTACACTAGATGATCAAATTCTCATTAACACAGGGGAGAGTACAGCCTGGCACCTGCAAAATGTTTTCCAATATGACTGCTTAATGTGTCTTGGCAATGCTGGTTTGCAACAGGAAGCCAAATAGTGGTGCAGCCAAGGATGCATTGCATGAGATCTCTATCCCCAGGCAATTTAACTTGGACACAACAGACTTGGAATGCACCTTCATTTTCCTCTGCTGTCCTGTGCTCGCTCCCATTTCACCCTCTTCAGCACCCCTTTTATCCTGTTCATCGCGGTCTCCCCTCACCATTCCCTCTCAACCCCTCATTTTCATCTTCCAGATGGAGARGCTGGGCCCTTCGCAAAGCTAGTCTCACAGATTACATGAATAAGGAGACTGTTTCTGCTGTTGTTACATTTAGAGAACATAAATTGTTCCTGAAATTCCTGCGATTCAGGTAGGTGTGATCAATGACCAAGATTTTATCTCTTGGTTAAAGCTGAATCAGGCACAGCAATTAGGGGTATCAGGCTTATGATAAGATTTGTAGAGACCTTAATTGTTTACGGCCATTTTTATTAAACTGAGACATACAGTGGCATTAGCTGCCTAAATTGCTACTTAATATATCCTACTATTTGTAATATTTTGCATATACACAGTCGTCTTTGCAGTTTCGACAGCCTCTGGTGACTTTACTTCCTGTTCTCATCAATGAGTGGAAGATGCTATTTGATCACTTTCCATTCAAGAGATGGCAGCATTTAAAGAAAGTGAGTGCTGCACTGTGCTATCAGTGCAGCTTTTATTCCATACAGGTTAATCTTATGAAGCATCTCAGAGTTTTTGATCGGTCTAAAATACAGCACATGTGCTTGAAATAGAACTTTGAAATTTTATCTATAAGTTCTAAATGAGATAGTAATACAAGCTTCTCCAGCTCTTTAATAATGAATCCAGTTATGTCATTTTATCTGCATAGTAAATGAAATCAAAGCAGCATAGACATAACTCTTACATTTTCAAAACTGCTAAGACGGCTCTGTATACATTCAAATCTTTCTTCCTATACATACTTACTGCAGAAATATAGTACGGTATATTGCTGTTTTCAAACTGAGTGCTTGCTGCTGCATTCACTGAACTCATACCTAATTAATGCTTCCATTCACTTTAGGATCAGAAAGGTCMATCCTGCAGCATTTGACCAGTTTGGCAATGATTCATGTCTTTGATCTTATGTTTTGTCACATAATTAGTGCCAGTGAAGTCCCTATGGGTCCTTCCAGTTGCCTACGAACCTAACTTGTGTGTTGGGTTAGGCACCTTGAATTGTATTTATTATAACTTAGACATGTCAAGTCTAAGCACCCCAGTTCTAAGTACCTTGAATGTTTAGACTCCAGCTTCGTATCAAGATTTGTCAATAGGATATTTGTAGTTGGGAGAATATTTCTCTTTATTCAGATACCTCCTTATTGTAGTCTAGCATGTGCAAATACAAATGACCTTTTGAAAATTGAAGTTTTGCTGTAGTTCATTGCTGGCATTCCATTGCTAGACGGACATCTAAACACAAGGAGGTTTGGGGKTTTTTTTGTATCTAAGTAATTAAAAATGAAAACACTAATCTGTTCAAAGCAAGTTAGTATAAGTTACAGGTCAACAACATTTTCCTCTGCCTTTTGTAAGAATGATGATGGATGGCATAATGTAATATGTCTGCACACTAAAAAACACTGCCTGAACAATTTAGTACATTAGCAACACAAGTACTATATTTCATATCGCTGCTCTCTTCTCTTTGAAGGATTGAACTCTTTCATCTAAATGTATATAAATAGTAATAAATAGCAGATTGGATTTCTGCTCTGTGGACTTTGCTCTGATCTGTGCTGGTCCCTGGTCTGGGCTGGCTCTCTGCACTCTCCAGTGCATCTTGTTCTCCACCACAGCAACAAGAAAAATTGKTTTTTCAGAGCCTGCTCCCACCAAGCAAGCACTGCAGTCCTAGGCACCCAAAGTAGGCAGGCTGGGAGGAAGCTGCACTTCAGGCAGATACRAGTCTGCCTCTGAACCACACAACATGTTTCATCTCTAATAATAGTTCATTCCTCAGCCACCTTAGTGCTGTACAGCACCCGACTGAAACAACAATACTGTAGGAATGAGAGATTCTTTCCCTCTTGTTACTGACATGAAAGCTTTATTTTTAGAAAGCTGCTAGCTTTAGAATCAGAAGTTTTGTKCTCTGATTAGTTCCTGTAAAAGATATTTATATGTTTATATTCCTTGTGGAAAATGTTGCTGAAAAGCATTCAGGTGAAATATCAGTCCTTGGCAGATACTCATTTAAACATGTCTGGTTTTGGTTGCTTGGTTTTTTAACAAATCGGTACTTTTTTCAAGGAATGTAAACTTTCATGTGAGAATTGCCATTTTACTAAGAGCCTGGTTTTCAAGGAAAAAATGATAAAAAAAGTGTTCATTCATCCAGAAATTCAAAATGGACTCCGTAATGTTCACAAATCCCACAATTTTACTATGGAAGTGTATGAAAGTTCCTTTTTTAGAATACAGGCTCCTGAAAACAAATGTTTCTATGAGAATCTTGATTTTCTGTGGCGGGAGGGAAATGCTTACAATTGTCAATCAATTAATGTCAATCAATTTCTTGAAAATTCTTAAAATAGTTCAAAAACGATATTTATTTTTCTTTTTAAATAAAAATCCCACTTTACTAAGCCTGTCCTCATGACTTTGGTAAGATCTGGTTCATATTTTTTTAAGTTTAGTGTTGACTGTGTTATGAATTAGAAGCTATATGTGAACGTGTGGCATGACTAAGTTGTAATAAATTCAGTAAGACTGAATAGTAGATTGTAAGGTATTTTAACGTTTATAAGAGAGCTAATAGATTTTCTTCTACTTTAGAAAGACAAGTAAATGAAGTAGYCTTAAATGAAACATCTGAGGACTTTAGTTATTCATGATGGTTTTGTGAGTGAATCAAGACCTTGGTGTTGCCTTTTCCCTCCCTCTGTTACTGTTGTGTTCAAAAAGAATCTGCCCACAATAAATTATCATTATGGCTGCTTTGCTCTCATATAAATCTTTTTCTCCAAGATGCTCTTGATACCTTAATAGCTTACGTGAGTCAAACCTTTGTGACCCTTGTGAGGTAAAGGACTCCCCAAACCCTTGAACCTCTCTATCTGAAGAAAATGTTGAAGAAACTGCAATGACAGAAACTTTCCCCAGTGTTTCTGATCTTATCATACAGGATTTCTGAGAAAGCCGCCATGTTTAAATTTAAAACCTGAAAAACATATTAACTCATTGCAAGCAAATATCAGTGAACTAAAGATTTGAGTATCACATTCTCCTGATCAATTTAATAAAACAGAAAACAGGAGATAATAAAAAAATCTATTCTACATATTAATAGTCTATCTGTAATCCCTTCCAAGTAGATATGCTCCATGCTCATGTCCTCTGATACATATTGGGGAAAAACATTCTTCCTGGATAATACTATTAATTCACCAACAACTGGCCTGAAGTATCAGATTAATCAACAGACACTAGATGATAACTACTACGCGTATTGGTAGTTTCAGTCCCTGTTTAGTCGAGTACTTAGGCACATATAAATCCCACTTCATTCCAGAGCTAAGTACATGATTAAATGCTTTGYTGAATGGAAATGGACTGCTGAAGTAAGACACTGGGCAGTATTTCAGCTCCTGACATAAGTCAGATCTGTATCCTCCAAAGGTCCAAATAGAGACATCTATTAACTTTATTGCATTTCAAATCAGGCTTATAATAGGTAGGGCTTTCCAGTTCCTCTGAGATAAAGACTTCATAGAATTTGAAATTTCTGCTACCAAATTAACAAATTAGTGGGTTTTTCTTCTGGGCTGCAACATTATTCAGTTGCTAATCCATTTGTTTTCTGGAGTCTATAGCAACCAGATGCTTTATGCTACAGCCAGTCTTATCTTATCCAGTAAACTAATTGTCAGTACCTGCTACAACAAAGAGACTGAAGTAAATGAAAACTGTTCTCTTAGGAGAAAAGAAAAAAAAAAAAAACCAAACAGTTCTTTTCCCCTCATGCAGCTTTTTTTTAAGGAAAATGAGCTGATCAAAAACATCCACTCCATAAACTTCACTGACATGTAGCATTAAGTTACAACATCAACCCTTAGGTAAAAAGTCCCTACCTTCTACATACCTTAAAGCTATCAATGATACTAAATCTTACGAAGTGAAAGTTAGAGCTATTTTGGTTACCCTGTACTGGAGAAAAGTTTAAACTGTCAACTCACACAGATAAAAGAGGGAAAGGCAAGAACTCACTCACGTATCAATGAACAACACATTTGCTAGCAGATTATGCATTTATTTGTATCACAGAAACTTCAATCTCATTTTTTTTAAAAAAATGAAAGGGCAGGGAAGGGGAAATATCAGTATGGGCATAACCGTGGTTTTCCTTGAAATTCAATTCTGTTAAACACAAATCCTCATATTACCTTTGCAGCTTTCACCATCTTACCAATCATGTTTGTTCAATATACAACTCTTAATTTTTTTGCTTCTTTATAAAACAACAGATTATTCAGATATCCTCTCTAAACCATTAAATCAGTTGAACCATATATTAAAACATCTCGCAAATTCTTCAAAATGCTGCTTTCCTGACATATTTCTTTAGCAGTAAAAAACCCAAAGGTGACAAGGAATAAAGCTCTTTGATGTAAAGAGCTGGTCCTATAGACAGATCCCCACTGGGTAGATGGTTATTTTTAATAGTCTGACCTGATTTCTTAGTAGTGATCCAGGGATAGTATAAAGCACTATGGAGGAACTGGTCTATTGTGTTGAAGTAAGAGGAGAGAACACTAGATATTTGTAACAGCAACATTTGTTGGTCTGAGTTCAGTCTTAACAAAGCCCACAAACATCTACTGTCACAACAGTTAAGGGTTCTGAGGATGGGAAGACTTATTATGACTGACCTATCATATAATATCAAGCCGCACGA
Source organism: Oceanodroma leucorhoa (assembly GCA_030449065.1). Taxonomy (NCBI): domain Eukaryota; kingdom Metazoa; phylum Chordata; class Aves; order Procellariiformes; genus Oceanodroma; species Oceanodroma leucorhoa. The sequence goes on along the minus strand of JASVER010000023.1, from coordinate 8,122,455 downwards.
GCCATCTTTAGGAGCTGAGGAAAGCCTTCTGGAAGTGTTTTTTGTATGACTACTGAGTTATTCCTGATTTCCTTCACAGCATTTTCTTGCTTGTATTTTCTCTCTTCTCATAAACGTTACTAAACCTGAAGGTAACCAAATTGCATTATCTTTTTTCTTTCCTTCCCATCTTTCTCCCATTCTCATTCCCTCGGTTCCTCTCCAATTTTGCATTTGATCTTTCCAGAACTACTAAGATCAGAGGCTGGTAATCAATCTTAGTGAAAGGAAGAAATAAAGTTTACAGATTTCAAAGACATGAAAACTACGTTTGCTCCTGTTGCATTCAGTGAGGTTCACTTTAGTTTGAAYCAAAGTTGGGAGGAGAATCTAGACTACAGCAAACAGATGCTCAGAGGCTGCTATTTCAGCACAAAACAGCASCCATGCTTGAAAAAAAATAACTGGACAAGAAATTTTATATAGTACTAGTTACATTTAGTCCAATTTCTGTTCTTGCATTCACCAGCTCTGCACAGTAGCAGACACGAAATACATTTGAAACTAAAGGTAGTAAACTTTTCCTCCAGAAATTCATTAGAAAAGTTGTCAAGGACAAAAGCAATGCTATATAGTCAGTTGTGTGTTAGCTAAAACAGAAGTTTATAAACAAGCTGCATCCACCTCTTGAATGGAGATAAATAAATCAGTGTTCTACCACACTATGGTGCTCTGTCAGAGTAAGGGCTATTTCCCCCAAATGGACCTATTTGTACAAACATTCCTGGTAAAAGAAAACGCAATGTATAATGGTCAGTTCACCTACAACATAGTACTCGGCATCTTAGTTGTTTTGAAAACTAAACTTAAGTTTAGTTGTTTTCAACCTTATTTAACAATATTTTTTAAACTGTTCAGAGAAAATAATATTGTAATCTCATGAACACAGTTCAGTTACTATGACTGATCTTACTAATATTCACCCTCAGTGCACCAATCACCCAAACTGAAATGCTGGGTAAAGCGCCTGCATATTCTCAGRTGTTTTAATATTCTCTTGCTTTATGATGATATGAAAACAAGCTATGGGAAAATACAGTCCATGAGTTTCCCTCTCTTTACTGAAAACCCCAACTTAAGATGTCGATACATGTTCACACGTAAATTACAACAATAGCAGAAAATGCTTTGTTTCCTCCCACATGCCAGTTGTGTATCTTCTCTAGGACACTCAAAAGAGAGCACGCACTGAGTGACCTGGAAATGCAGCTCTCCTCATTGTACCGTGTTCAAGACCTTGCAGATTTCTGCAACAATAGGCAGCAAGTGAAATTGCTTCCAAGTAAAGCCATTTCTTAGAGATTTTCCTATGAGAAGTTAAGGGGTTTTATGTTAACAGGCAGATTATGATTGAAGTTAGTAGTTATGATCTTAACTCACAGATAACTATTAACTCATTTTCAGTGTAAGAATCATGTCTGAAGATATATCCCAAGAGTCTAGAAATCTTCAAGTAGACAACATAAGAGGCTGTTTCACATAAAAAATATATTAGGCTGGGAATTGGAAGATGGAAGTCTCCCTAATCAACATGGCAGCTACCCCTGGGCAAATGCTTTTGTATTTATGTGTGTCTATTTCTGCTCTCATCTCCATTTATTTATTCTATCCAGATTATGCAGTTTTAAGGCCAGAACTGTTCCTCGATATATTTTCAAGCAGTAGGTCTGAAAACGCAAGTGTCAGTGTCAAAGGGCTAATTTAACATATATAATAAAACACCAATCTCATATTTCATTGCAATATACTGGCAATTTACTGTCTTTTCAACACTAAAGTGACTTTTGAGGATCTTCCAGGCAACAAATCCTGTCAGTCTTATAATACCACTAGTGGAACTCCAGTTAACAAACCTACAGCCTCATTTCTTCACAAAGTGGAAGAAATGGTCACCATGACTTGGTCTGCATGCAGAAGAGCATACCCTTGTGACAGATGTTCCAGTGTGTCTTGGACAGCCTTTCATCCAGCCACCTCTACCTTTCCCTAGCTGTACTCCCAGACAAGAGTCCTTTATAAAATTGCACATGGATCAATTCTGTATGCAGTGTAATGCGAATATTTAATCTTTCTTTGGAGTATATGTTTTTTTGAAGTATTTAAGCACTATATGCCCAAATATGCTTATGTGCTTACAGTTAAGCATATGCTCAAGGACCCTGAGAAAGTAATGATGTCAGTCGTGCTACAAAGGCAGAAGCAAAATTAAGTAACAAAGAAAAAAAAGTGCTCAACCAGGACACGACATACTAGATACCATTACAGGTATTATTTTCCTCCACCCAATCTTTATAAGATTTCCCGGCAAAAATTAATTTGAATCAAAGTATGGGTTCCACATCACTTGAGTTTTTCTGTTACGTGCTGGTTTTGGCTGGAAGAGAGTTAATTTTCTTCATAGTAGCTAGTATGGGTGTAGGTTTTGGGTTTGTGCTGAAAACAGTGTTGATAACACAGACATGTTTTAGTTGTTGCTGAGCAGTGCTTACACAGAGTCAAGGCCTTTTCTGCTTCTCACACCACCCCACCAGTGAGTAGGCTGGGGGGGCACAAGAAGTTGGGAGGGGACACAGCCGGGGCAACTGACCCCAACTGACCAAAGGCATATTCCATACCGTATGGCGTCATGCTCAGCATATAAAGCTGGGGGAAGAAGAAGGAAGGTGAGGATGTTTGGAGTGATGGCATTTGCCTTCCCAAGTCACCGTTCCGCGTGATGGAGCCCTGCTTTCCTGGAGATGGCTGAACACCTGCCTGCCCATGGGAAGTMGTGAAKGAATTCCTTGTTTTGCTTTGCTTGTGCGTGCGGCTTTTGCTTTCTGTATTAAACTGTCTTTATCTCAACCCACGAGTTTTCTCACTTTTACTCTTCTGGTTCTCTCCCCCATCCCACTGAGGGGGAGTGAGCAAGCAGCTGGGTGGGGCTTAGTTGCTGGCTGGGGTTAAGCCACAACAGTTATCATGTTGAATAGATGCAAGTTGCTTGCATGATGTATTTTTTGTTAATACTATAACCCATTCATTAACTGTGGGAGTTTTTTCCAATATCTAAGTATAATTTGTTTTTACCAGCTTGAGACTTTTTCTTCTCCTTTGGGATTTTTCTTTATACATGTTATTATTATTTGATTTGTATAGCATTGCTCCCTATGTGCTCATGGTGGTTCAAGAAATTCAACAGAGTCAAGCTAAAAAGCAAGAGATTTCAATTATTCGTAAAAGAGAAAACTCTTTAGTGCAGACTTTAGAAAGGGAAATGAATAGCAGCGGGATTCCCTTGGGTGTAGATTTTCAGGCAAAGGTCACAAATTATTTTATCTCCAGAAGTGTTGATCATCAAATCTCACTGAGGACAATGTGAACTGCAAGTGTTCAGCACAGTACAAAACTACATCTTATATATGCCAATAATAAGAAATGAGAGGAAGTGAAAAACTCTGTCAAAATATAGATGATAGAAGAAAAATAACAATGGAGAACATACAAAACCAATGTCCTGAAAATCAAAGGTGCTGAGATCTGAAGGGTGAATGGTTTGATTTGATGCAAATCTCACTTTCAAGAATATCTTCTGGGAAGTAACTGGAAAAAAATAATTCTCATCACTGGCTCGTCCAAAATATAAAAACACTAATTTGAGGCCAAACCAAAAGGAGAATTTTGGACTTTCCCACAGAAACATCTCCCTCCTCCTGAAGTTCTATGTTGTGTTTTCCATGGTAAAATGGAACATTTAAAATGGCATATTTCCAAATGAAATGTTTTGAAATGAAAATGGGAACTCTTTTAGACTTCTTAATTAAAAAAGGCTGATATTATTGTAAATACAGCACTGATTTGCTAATAGGTTCTCTTAACTTAAAATGTATTTTCCAAAAATTTCATTCTGGGATCTTCAGCTCAAAAGTAATAACTAAGTATCACTAGTGAAATCACAGATTTCAAAGAGATCAGACCTCATTTTTACTGTGATGCATAAAAGCCATATCATCTGGCCTGATGATATGAGGATATCATCACCACCTTTGACAACACACCTATTTGATAACCAATTTACACATTTGTTTTGTGTGAAGTCTGACCTGTCTTTTTGCCTTATTCCTGCCTTTAACATATGTTTGTTTGTCCTGTTCTGTTTTAATCTTAAATTATAAATGTTTCCTGTTTGCAAATATTGGTTATAGTGGGATCTGGGTCAGACATAGTGGCTTTTATGCCACTAGTACAAAGATAAAAATAATCATTAATTATAGCTTTAATGAAGACATTGATTTTATATGCAAAGCCTGGCAAGATGGTATACTGTGAAGTATTTTTAATTCTCTGTTATCTATTTTGATCTCTACTAAGGCTATATCCTTTATCTACATAAGCAGTACTCCTGGAGCAGCATTTTAAATGACTTGCTTTCTAAGACAAGGTTATGAAATTTTGCATTTATATAATGTATGCTCCTCTTTCCTTTTTCTTTAAAAAAGAAGAGCTGAACCATGAAACCCTGACTGTGATAAATGTTCCGTGTTAATCAACACAACAAAACAAAACAAAAAAATCTTAGTAAGAGAGATATGGAGACAAGTAACAAGTAATGACCATTTGTCTTGACAGCAGGATAACACAACATAAAACACATATTTGATATGTAAAACAGGATCTCTTAAAGACATGTTTTTGCCTGGCCCAAAGCATTCTTTGTTCATGTCATCAAAATATTTTAAATATACATGAAATCCTAGCTTGAAGTATTTCTGATTCACTTGGAATTTCTTGATACCAATTTCCTATTTCAGCTAGGGTTCTGATGAATCAGTCTGTTCAATCAAATACAAACTAGTAGCTTTTTATTACGTGGCAGACACTGAATATGAATACTTGGTAAATGTGTCTGACCAGCTTCTCAGAAAGGTAAGGTGCTCTTATAATTTTGTAGGAGTGTTTCCTGGAAATAGTAATTTTCTTGATTGTCTGAATTTTTTATCTAGTTCTTTTCTATTTGTCAGGGAGAGAAGATGAGGTTCCTCTTTCTGTGATTTTAAAATAGCCAGTAGGTTAATTTTAAATAAAAGGTATCCTGCTTAGGTAGGCAGTGGGAGTGGACAGCAGAGCATGTAAATCACAAAAAAATGTTCACTCTTCCTATTTGCCTTGGTTTCACTACATTGTTGAAGTAGCAGACAAATTGCCTTTGCTGATTTGAAATTTTCTGGCTCGCATTATTTTTTCTCTGCACTCTTGAAATGCACACAGCTTTAGGAAGGTTTAATTTAAGTGGCTATCTATTTTAAATATTTTGGGAATGAGTTTATTGACTGGATTTGAAGGTGGCTGCAATTCATGTTGTCAACAGTAACATTCCCATGATGGGACAGCTCCACAAATGATGAACATATATTCTCTACCACGGGGCTTTCTAACAAGTGGTGCAGAGCTGAGTCACTGCAAAATACTTCCACTGATGCATATTTTCAGAGTGTAGTAAACTCCTCAACTACAATCTTACCAACTCTAGCTCTCTGGACCGATACCATACCCTACCATATCCCTTTTGGACACAGCTGTTGTATTCAGCCATTCCCCAGCTGTGCCAGGCATTTGGGAGGGGAGCTTATTAAAAGGTCCCCTTCTTGAATACCAGTCACACACAATCTAGCCAACAACAAGGAACAAAATTAAAAAAAAACAAAACAAAACAAAACAAAAAAAAACTTGACTATAAACTATAATCGTAATTTGTTGGAAATATGTATGTTGGGAAGGATTTGGCATTTTTACTGCAGGGTTTCAGTAACATTGTAAAACTGGATCCATGGATAAAAAGCTTTCAGAGGGGAGCCCTGGATTTTCCCTTTTCATGAAAGGTGCCTGCAAACTTACAAAGCAATCCTTATCATCAGGACTCACATATGCTAGGAGGGAAGAGGAATGGTGAGCAGGGAGACATTGACAGAGCTGTAGGGTCACCTCAGGGAAAGATCTGGGAAGAGATGAGCCCTTACTGAGTGGGAGGGAAAGCAACATCTGTCAGGAGGTACAAGGAAGGGTTGTTTTAATCCAAGATAAATTTGTGCCCCAAAGACTTTCTTGAGGTTATCCGGCAACCCTAACTAAGGTGGTAGTTACTTGTGTGTATGGCTCTCAGCTCAGCTAAGCTCATCTCAGCTCAAGCCAGATATAATTCTCTTTAATTGCTAATTTTTCTGTAATTTTCACAAGCCTCACTTTCATTCCATTTAGATACAAGCCTCACTGAGAAGCACTATTTTACAATCACCTTGCTTTTTTAACAGTTTGAAAATCTTTCAGTAGTAACCAAATTATCCTAACTTTTTTCTCCTCAATTATATTCTTCTATAAGTGCAGTTATCAATAGTTCCTGCTGTTATACACAAAATAAAGCAAAGATATGAAAAAAGGTCTCTGTTGGATGTAAAACTGCACCAACAATCAGTCATGTCTAGTTATGTTGAGTACAGGGATGCCTGTTGCTAACAGTAGCCGAGCCATCTGAGCTTTCCCYCCTCTTATCCCCCCACACCCCAATTTTCAATCACATCTTGTAGCTTATTTTTTGACCATAACTATTACTGCTGCAGGTAATTCAATTTCTTCTATGCAATATAATTAACACTGGAGGAAACAAGAGGGGAAAGGTACCATTCTATCTAATTTTCTATGACTTCCTCATCCAGAACTTATACCTTCCCACCCCCTAAGCAGAATGCCGCTCATTTTATTTTGTGCCACCACACATTGTGTCATAGGACACAATAAGGCTCATTTTTTCATACCTCTCTCTTCTGTAAGCATGGTATATAAATCACAGCTGAGTTGCTAACAGCGTGTGACTGACAATCTTGCTTGATAGACAACCTGTGATCCTTTCAGCCTTTTGCTAATAAGCTCATTAGGATAGAAGKGCTGAAAATATTTTCTAGGATATAGCAATGAACCTCAACAAATTCCGTGCATGTCTGACCACTCAAACTTTAGASAATCAATCTTTCTTCAATCAAAACTTTGTCAGGTTCTGCTGAATGTCTTCTGAAGGTTACCATGGGTTTTTTCTTTTCTTCTTCTCTCTCTCTCTCTTTGCTTTTTTTTTTTTTTTTTTTAAATACAGGTTCCTTCGCAAACCCAAAAAGCCTTCCAAAGTCATGTAAGTCAAGGTGAAATGGTTCTGAACACATTTTTTTTTCTTTTCAAAGTTCAGCTCTTGGAAACCTGTTAAAAGAATTTTGCTGGTTTTTAAGTTATGACCTTATTTTGCATGAACTTTTCAGTAAGCATTAATTTTAAGAAAAGCCTTAAGATACCTACCACCTATTGACATTGGCATTTAGACAAAGGTTTCCAAAATACAAATGGAAAACTACTTGAACAGTGACTAAATAAGCTACTTCATAGTTCCTCTTCGTATTCTGATTCTGGTCAGACAATTATAAAAATCCCATTTGACACACAAGCACATTTTTAGACCTTAAAATTCATTAGAAAAAAAAATACTCTAAAAAACAGCAGTGAGATAAGTGCTTCTGAGGAATTCTGTCTGTCATAAGAAGAAAAATAAATCAGCACATCAATACTATGGTAAATATCTTAAAGATGACTCTTTCTGGATTATTGAATATGTTTAAATGATCAATATGATTGAAAACTTACTGACTGAGCAATACTTATGTGACAGAAACTGATAAAGTGTTCCAGGGAATGGGGCAGGCTAGTTTTTGAGGAGATTTCTTCTTACACCTGTGCTGGTTTTGGTTAGGATAGAGTTAATTTTCTTCATAGTRGCTAGTATGGGTGTAGGTTTTGGGTTTGTGCTGAAAACAGTGTTGATATAATACAGAGATGTTTCAGTTATTGCTGAGCAGTGCTTACGCAGAGTCAAGGCCTTTTCTGCTCCTCACACCACCCCACCAGTGAGTAGGCTGAGGGGGCACAAGAAGCTGGGAGGGGACACAGCCAGGACAGCTGACCCCAACTGACCAAAGGGATATTCCATACCATATGACATCATGCTCAGCATGTAAGACTGGGAGAAGAAGAAGGAAGGTGAGGATGTTTGGAGTGATGGCGTTTGTCTTCCCATGTCACCGTTCCGCGTGATGAAGCCCTGCTTTCCTGGAGATGGCTGAACACCTGCCTGCCCATGGGAAGTAGTGAAGGAATTCCTTGTTTTGCTTTGCTTGTGTGTGCGGCTTTTGCTTTCCGTATTAAACTGTCTTTATCTCAACCCATGAGTTTTCTCACTTTTACCCTTCCGATTCTCTCCCCCATCCCACTGGGGGTGAATGAGTGAGTGGCTGTGTGGTGCTTAGTTGCCGGCTGGGGTTAAACCATGACACACCATAGGGAACTATATCATTTAGCCATACTAGGGAACTGCAGCATGTGGGACTGCAGTCTTTGTTTCTTGTGCTAAATAACTGTGGTCATGTTTCTTCATGTGGGTGAAAACTGAATTTTCTTCTGCCTCATGATCTAAACTAGATACTTTGTTCTGTTAGCCAAAGAATAGCCCATAGCTATGGACCTCCTGACCAATAAATCAAAATCAGCATAAAGGAAATGCAAAAACGTATGCTCGTCTTCATTTTATCTTAAATTTATTTTTCTTTTTTTTTTWWAAATTCTTCTCCTCCTGATTCTTCTGTTTCATTCTCATGTTTTTTTCCACCTTTGCCATCCTCCTTTTTCCTACACTTTCAATTTTATTTTTTTCTTTTATTTGGGTTTCCATAAAAGTAAAATTTTGTCTCTCCTCCTGGGATTTTCTTTTATTCTACTTCTGGTCTTCTGCATCCTGAGCTTTCCTCTTCTTTTAGACCCTTTCACTTCCTCTGACCACTTCAGGCTCTTTTTTGCATTAAACATCCCTCCACTCTTCTAACCCTGTTCTATCCTTCCTCTGAAGTTTCTCTTCTTTCAGCCACAATGGGAGATGCAGCTGAATAATGATCACAAGGAAGAAGCAGTTTTTCATAACAAAACTACAAAGTCTTAGTGGGTTGATGTAAAGGAACAATAACATCAAGCAGTCAATAAGTAGCACTAACAAATCAATGTAGGTAGTGAAAGCAAAGAATTAGACAACTGCCTGCCTCAGGCAATACTTGCAGATGCCAGGATTAGACTGAGACATCTTGACTGATGACTGGGATGTCTGTGCCATTCCTTTTTCTTTTTTCCTTTTTCTTTTTTCTTTTTTTTTTTCTTTCTAATTCCTTCTCCCGTTTACCTCCCAGACTCTTCCTACTTCAGAGGAAGAGCCTGTTAAACATCAGTAGCACTAAATGTTTATTTGAAATATGTCACCAGAAAACCTTTCACCTCATTCCTTTCTGTAAAAGGATAAGGTAAAGATGATCTACTGTGGCATCAAATTTGAGATAGATAGAGGCTGGGCACAGAAGTCCAGGTGAGCAATGCAGAATGCCTTTTCTGTCATGGTCATCTAAACCCTAACAGCAAGATTCTCCATACATACAGCTTAGGCAGCTACATATATTCTGAACTCAGTACCTCCCTCTTTCCACTGAATACTTTGGTTACTGAGGTATGGCTTCCGCATCTTGTAGGCTCTATTTCTGCCTGATGGATCTTTAATTCCTGCTGGCGCAACAGCYCAGTTTCATTGTGGTTACCAGATATGTTAGACACATTATTCTATAGACAGCTGGCTAGGGGGCAAGAGGTTGGATCTAATTGCTCCTAGGACATGGTTAACCACTGCCTGTGCAAGAATGAGTGCTATGCTCTTTCCTTTCTTTGCACTTTCATAGCTCCTTATGTCAAGGAGGAAGCCACTCAAAAATACCCTCACCCTCGCATCACTCAGTCACTCAGCTATGTTGCCCAAGGCAATCACCTAATTCCTTGTTGCCAAAAGGTAAGATTCAGAGTATCTACTTTGGTATCTAAAATGCAAAAATTAGGAGACAGACTAAGTCTTATAAGATGTTTGAGCTCTGTGCAAATAGGGGAACTTACTCTTAGGACAATTGTCCAGAGAACCATGGAGCTCTGGAAAGCCTAGAGGCAGCTACTAAGTATCACCACCTCAAAAGTTGTGCTTCAGAAAAGAAAGAAGCATGGACAGAGCCTTAGCCCTTAGCATTTGGGTATTGTCTAGCTCTGCCCTACCCACTGTTCAGATTGTGAGAATTTTTTTTTTCTTTCAGACCAACATAAACTCAACTATCTCCCTATCACGCAGGATTCCACTTAGCATCTCTGAATTGCTGAATTACTGTATTCTTTACTTTCACGTCTGCGTACACCTAAGTTGGAGCAGCCTGCCTAAGATAACTACGTATTACCCTAAATGATCACTTGATCAGTTTATTTTAAGGTAAGAATAAAGGGATTCTCATCAATATCTGCAGTCAGTAAAAGTTTAAGTGTTTTGGGAAACTGCATAGATGAGAGACACTCTGTTTGGTCGTTGCAAAGTGGACATGCAGAGTATTTGCTGGAGGTATATAACCTTATCATGTATATGTTTTAGACATTTTACAAAATGACTCCTGGTAATTGAATAAGAAAGGCAGCTGCTAGAAAAGAAAAGAATGTAATGTGTTCCCAGCCCAGCCATGCTCTTACCTACAAGAAATTATCATTCTTGCTAGGTGCATGAAATTGTTTATTATTGTGCCTCATTTTCATTCTTATTTTGAAGTCCGCAAGTGAGGTGCATTTAATTTTTGTTAATTACTAATAAMGAGTATTCCCTTGACATGAAGATATTCTACTGTGTCCTGTATTGCCAAAATGTAAATTAAACTTAATTTTAAAATCTCTAATTAATCGTGTACTTTTAGAATGCAGTTGTGCATTTCCTTTTAACTTGCAATCTTATCATTAGTATATAGTACTAATTRTGGTTACCTAAAATCTAGATACTGTAACTGGATGCACAAAGTACAAACAAGTTACTGATAAAATCTCTTACAGGTCATACAAAACTAATCTCATGCCAATTAATTAAAGCTCACAAATTGCAGGCGGAGGAAATAACTCAATCTGAATGATAAAATAGGAACAAAGACAAGAAGCACAAATAAACATAAGCAGCAGGATCTATTACTGAACTGTGTCTCACTGAGATGCAGACTAAGACACAGTTAAAACAATCAGCTCTCTTCCAAGTATTAATGTATATCAAACAGAAGATACAATACCACTGCAGACAGCAGTTAAGAAGTCTCTAATGTGACTGGTGACTAGTGAGATTCTTTGCAGTTTGAAATTATACTGCCCTCATTCTGATGAATGACCCAGCAATTAAAGAAGAGGTGGTCCTACTCACATCCAATTTCATAGCAAGATTGTTTACAGACTGAAGAAGTTATGAAGGAAAGCAAGAAGTCATTGAGGAAAGCAAGAAGTCATTAAGGAAATGCCCTGTGAATCGGCATAAAATGAAAGGATCTAGTTGAAAGTTTATGGATCAAAATTAGCAGGCACAACAACATGGTGATGTTGTGATGTGCTGCTTCTATAGACTGCTTGATCCAGAAGAAGTAGATGAGGGCTTCTTCAAACAACTGCCGTAAACCTCACATTCACAGGCCCCAGTGATCATAGGAGGTTTTTACTATTCCACCATTGTAGTGGAAAAGGACTGTAGTGGTTTAACCTGGCAGGCAGACAAACGCCACACAGCCGCTCGCTCAGTCTCCCCCGCCYCCGCAGCGGGACGGGGAGAGAATTAAAAAAAAATTCACGGATTGAGATAAAGACAGTTTAATAGAACAGAAAAGAAAGGAATAATAATAATAACAATGGTAATAATATATTAATGATACAATATATGAAATGAGTGATGCACAATGCAATTGCTCACCACCCGCCGAGACAATAGCCAAAGCGATCGCCCCTTCCGGGACCCCTTCCCCCCTCATTCATATACTGGGCATGACGTCACATGGTATGGAATACCCCGTTGGCCAGCTGGGCTGGCTGTCCCGGCTCTGCTCCCTCCCAGCCTCTTGTGCGCTTGGTAGAGCATGGGACGACGAGAAGTCCTTGAAAAGTAGATTACCCAGCAACAACTAAAAACATTAGTGTGTTATCAACATTCTTCTTACACTAAATCCAAAACATAGCACTAGGAAGAAATTTAACTCTATCCTAGCCAAAACCAGGACAACCATCTGCTGGAGGAACAATACAGCACTGCACAAACAATGCAGCAGGTTTCTGGAGTGCATTGAGAACAACTTCCTGACAGAGGTGATCAAGGAACCAGCAAGGGGAGATGCTCTGCTGGACCAGATTCTCACTAACAAAGTAGAACTCATAAGAGATGTGAATATCAGAGGCAACCTTGCTGCAGTGACCATGAGATGGTACTGTTCAGGATCCTGAGAGGAGGGAGCAAGGTAAAAAGCAGAATACAACCCTGGACTTCGGGAGAGCAGACTCTGTCCTCTTCAGGAATCTACCTGGAGGAATCCCATGGGGTACAGCCCTAGAGAGAAGAGGTGTCCAGGAGACTTGGCTGATTTTCAGAGATCACCTCCTCCAAGCTGACAAATGGTCTATCCTGACAAGCAGGAAATCAAGCAAAGGCAGAAAGAAGTCTGCAGGGATGAACAAAGAGCTCCTGACTAAACTCAGATATAAAAAGGAAGTGTACAAGACATGGAAGCAGGACAGGTGTCAGGAAAGCCAAAAGCCATCTGGCATTAAATCTGATGAGGGACATGAAGGGCAACAAGAAGGATGTCTGCATATACATCAGCAGCAACTGGAAAACAAGGGAAAATATAAGCCCACTGCTGAACAGAGCTGGGACCTTGTTACAACAGACATGGAAAAGATCAAGGTACTTAACACCGTCTTTGCCTCAGACTTTACTGTTAACACTGACCTTCAGGAATCCCAGGCCCCCACTTCCCACTTGTGCAAAGTCTGGAGCAAGGAAGACTTGAAGGAGGATCTGGATAGACAACGTTTAAATAAACTAGACAGGTGCAAGTCCATGGGACCTGATGGGAGGCACCCACAAGTGCTGAGGAAACTGGTAGATGTCATTGTGAGGCAACTCTTGACTGTCTTTGAAAGGTTATGGTGATCTGGGGACGTTTCTCAGGACTGGAAGAGAGCAAACGTCATGTCTATCTTCAAGAAGGGCAAAAAGAAAGACTCAGGGAACTACAGGAAGGTCAACCTTATCTCAGTCAGAAGGTGATGGAGCAACCAATCCTGGAAACCATTCCCAAACACATGAAGGCAAGAAGATGATGAGGAGCAGTCAGTATGGATTTATGAAGAGGAAATTATGCTTAACCAACCTGATAGTCCTCTATGATGAGAAGACTGGCTCAGTGGATGATGAGAAAGCACTGGATGCTGTTGATTTTAGCAAGGCTTTTGACACTGTGTCCTGTAACATCATCGTAGACAAACTGAAGAAGTACAGACTGTGTAAATGGAAAGGGAGGTGRACWGAAAAMTGGCTGAAATACTGGGTTGTGATCAGCAGCATGAAGTCTAGCTGGAAGGAGTCACTAGGGGTGTACCTCAGGGCTTGATGGCTGGGGCTAATACTCTTTACCTTCTTCCTTAATGACCTAGAAGATAGGRCAGAGTGCATCTTCAGGAAATTTGCCGATGATACAAAACTGGGAGAAGTGTGTGATATGCCAAATGGTTGTGCTGCCCTTCAAAGGGATCAAAACAGGTTGAAGAAATGGTCCAGCAGGAATCTCATGAAATTCAACAGAAGGAAACAAAAATTCTGCATCTGGGGAGGATTAAACCCAGGCACCAGTTGCATGCTGGGATCTGACTGGCTGAAAAGCAGCTTGGCAGAAAAAGATCTGGGGTCCTGGTGGACAGCAAGTTGACCATGAGCCAGCAATGTGTCTTGCAGCAAAGGCGGCCAACAATATACTGGGCTGCATTAGGAAGAGAATTGCCAGGAAGTTGAAGGAAGTGATCCTTCCCCTGACTCAGACCTAGTGAGACCCATCTGAAGTGTTAGGTCCAGTTCTGGGCTCCCCAGTACAAGAGAGACATGAACGTACTGGAGCAAATCCAACAAAATGGGCCATGAAGATGATCAAGAGCTTGGAGCATCAGTCATATGAGAGGTTGAGAGAATCAGGACTGTTCAGCCTCGAGAAGAGAAGGTTCAGGGGGATCTTATCAATRTATATAATACCTGATGGGAGGAAAGGAATAAGAAGGAGCTGGACTCTTTTCAGTGGTGCCCATTGAAAGGACAACTGGCAATGGCCACAAATTGAAATACAAAAAAATTGACTTAAACATAAGAAACAACTTTTTTATTATGGGAGTGGTCAAACACTAGAACCGGTTGCCACAAGAGGTTGTGGAGTCTTCATCCATGTAGATATTCAAAACTCAGCTGGATACAGTCCTGAGCAATCTACTTTAGCTGACCCTGTTTGAGCAGGGTCGTTGGCCTAAACAGTTGTCGTGGTTTAAGCCCAGACGGCAACTAAGCACCACACAGCCGCTCGCTCACTCTCCCCCGGGTGGGACGGGGGAGAGAATCGGAAGGATAAAAGTGAGAAAACTCGTGGGTTGAGATAAAGACGGTTTAATAGGGAAAGCAAAAGCCGCGCGCGCAAGCAAAGCAAAACAAGGAATTCATTCACTACTTCCCATGGGCAGGCAGGTGTTCAGCCATCCCCAGGAAAGCAGGGCTCCATCACGCGTAACGGT
>JASVER010000023.1:8024120-8105646 GCA_030449065.1 Oceanodroma leucorhoa | reverse complement strand
ATGACATCACGTGGTATGGAATACCCCATTGGCCAGCTGGCCTAGCTGTCCTGGCTATGCTCCCTCCCAGCTTCTTGTGCACCTCACAGAGCATGTGAGCTGAAGAGTCCTTGAGAAAGTAGACTACCTAGCAACAACTAAAAACATCAGCGTGTCATCAACATTCTTCTTACACTAAATCCAAAACATAGCACTATACCAACTACTAGAAAGAAAATKAATTCCACCCCAGCCAAAACCAGGACAACAGTCTCCAGACGTGCCTTCCAGCCTCAACATATCTGTGACTCTGTGATCCTATAAGAACTAAAACAGAAGACCATCGTGTCATCTAGATTATGACTTAGTTTCATACTGAGCATTCAGTAAAAGTCAGAACATATATTTGCTTTGATTAAAAAAGCTACTTTTTAAAGTTTGGATAAAAGTTTGGCAAATGAAACTAATTTGTATTCATACAACAGGGGAATTGATCATGCTAATAATGGTATCAATCCTGAAACTAGTACCATCAGTGCAAAGTAACTACTGAAAAATTAGACAAAAATGCATAAATGTTGCCTATAGGCATGTGAACCAAGTTTGCACAGTCACAACACACAATGAAACCACACAAGTGTATGTAAACAACACATTCCTAGTTAGGCCATCTGGTCTGTAACTGCTGTCTCCGTGTTTGCTGACATGGGGTACCAGCACATGGAAGACTGACTGATATTTATAAAATATTTTTATCATGTACAATCTTGCTATAATTAGAGTAACACGTACATAGAGATAAATCAGAGTCAAATCTGGCATTTCCTAATATTCACATCCTAATTATTGGAAATTTAATTTCATTATTTTCTAGTAGATAGTCACAGACATTTTTCACATTTCACATAGATTAATTTAACTTTATATTCTTGAGATTAATATACATTTGGGCATTTTATTCTTGATGGATGTTTTTATAATCACGTAATGTGGGGTGCTTCAGAAAAATGATGAGAAGGATGTATCGGTAAAATTAGGATTAATTTCAACATCTATAAATACGTGTTTTCAAAAGTCAGATATAAATTCTCAAAAAGCAAAGTCATCTATAGAATAGAAACACTTTTGAGAAAAAGAAGCAGAAACAGCCATTACTAAGGGTTGCTGACAGTGTAACAAGCACCTCATGGTAATGATAAAGGCATATGAGATTCCATCGCATAAGAAAAAGATCAGGGTTCTCTCCAGCTCTAACAATTCACACCACAGAAACTGACATATAACTGATGCCACAATGTGGTGAGATAATACATTTGGATTTCATCTCAATAGGTGTGGGTTTTTACCCCAGTAATAACTGAAGTGCCTGAGATAAGTATATCTGATAAGAACTGATTGTTGTAGTAAGTCTTGACTCCAAAAGTACATCCATCTATAAATATTTTTAAAATAAAAATAACCTGAGGCAGAGGGAAAACATCTATTAAGATATGAAGTAGGGGGCCTGATTCTGAATGAAGGAATTCATAGACAATAACATTTCAAAAGAGGAATAGAAATTTGAGCACTTCCAAATGTAGGCACCAACAATGTGATAAGACCATTATTTTTTTATAAGAGACCAAACACTTTGATCTTACTTTACATCTCTCTGTGACACTATTTTTATTGACAAGAAGAAGAAAAATTTGGGCTGGTTGGCCTCAAAAAATATCTGATTTCAAGAGGCGGCAGATTTAGTAACTTACTTGAAAGGGTCAATGTTTTTAGGATTGTAATTTTGGAGTGTGAATCAGAGGGCCCAATTTGAGTCGGTTTAAGTCAGATCTTATTTAACATAGTGGAACAGCACTCATCTCCCTATTACTAAAGTGCCCAAAAGCTATTTCTAAATACTATATTATGTATTTAAAACGTGGTTTGGGGAGAAAATTTTTAAGGTCATTTGAGTAGACACTATCCTCTTCATTGTTTTGTTTGTAAATACTCTTTTTATACAAACACACTGAAGAAATGAAAGAAAAGCACAAAATTAGTATATGTAGCAATAATACTGAGCTAATTTCCTGCTGGTTTAAATCTCATGGGGTCACCTGAAGTATCACATCGGGGAAATAGACTCCTTTCTTTACAATCTCCAATCCATGGCCATGGGATTTGCATTTCTAAAATAATGTCATTGAAATAAAAGACTGCAAGGAATGTTTTAAAGTAAACACAAATAAAGGAAATCCAGAGTTAATGCTGCATCACTGATGCTGTTCTTAATGGACTCCCCTGTGCCTAGGTGTTGTTGCAGCCCCAGTAATTCTTGTAGCATCGCCAGTTTTCTGAGTTCATGAAAAGTAAAACCACATGAGGATGAGTTAAGAATACAGGGACAGCACTGCTCTGAATTTCTGTGCTTTAGCTGCCTTAAATGACAGCCATAACAGTATACAAGCAGTTTAACACTGTTAGTGTGAGATTCGGGCAGCAGGTTTAGTTTACTGTTGACAAATATAGTACTTGAGCCTGAACTATCTATCCTGGGGTAGAGCACGGTATAAAAGGTTGTTGACTAGAAAGTCTGAATAATTCATTGCCTATGCTCTCTTTTTAGTAAGCTAGTAAGTCCCATTTTAGATCAAAATTCCCAGTATGGCAGTATGTTGTCATCTAGGATGATTGGAAACATTTTTGCTACTCTTTTAGTTTCAATTGAGCTCTAAAGAAGAGTTCAAAGGGGCAGAGCTGACAGGGGTGTTCTCTCATAATAATCCTAGCAGTGTGAAATTCACATAGATGGCCAAAGGAGAAGAGAAATAAGCTTTGTTTTATAGCAAAGTAAAGAGACTAGAAATGCTTTGTGTTTTTTGTGTGATACCTGTGTTCATCACAAGCTCTACTGGGAAGAAATCGCATTGTGTGAATGGGACAGAGCTCGAATGCTGTAGGAGGGTCTTCATCCTGGGGTGGTTACACTGTCTTTGCACCCAACTTGTACATTTCAGTGTGGGTGTATCACAGCCACACCCCAAGTGTGGGAACCTGGTAATTTTAGAGAAGTAAAGGCAGCTTGTTAGTACTTCTGATATTCAGACTAGATATACGCAACTAGAAAAAAGGCACATTTATCTTTAAAATATGGTGACAGCTCTTCTTTTTTTTTGCATTGCAGAATAACCTTACCATTCAACACAGACACCAACAAAATAATCCAGCAGGACTTTAGAAGCATAAGTATTCATGCAATGCCAAACTGTCTTTCTATTCATCTTTCTGTAAATCATCTCTAAGTTAAAATATGATTATTTTTTAATGTCTTTAACTGACAAAACATGCTAATGTAACATCTGACATAACAGTAGTATAAAAATATTCCCTTTACATTTCCTGATCCCTAATTTTCTGACCTTTTCACAAGAAGTTACTATGATAAAAAATACTTTTTTTCTGAGCATGCTATTTGCAGGGTAGGCTTTTAAATTCAGCAAAACCAAGTAGCTACTTTTTTGAAGTAGCTATTTTACAACAGCTGCTGCTCACTGCAGTCCCTCCTGTTTTAGCTGGAAAGAACTTCTAAGTTTATGTATGGATTTCTCCCAGTCCTTTTTGGTTTTATTAATTTTGAAGGAACRGTAACTATAATTCTATATGCTGATATCTCAGCATTTCAGTGTTCTTATTAGCTATAACTGGATTGTTAAAAATATTTAGGGATGCTTTTCT
Organism: Oceanodroma leucorhoa; assembly: GCA_030449065.1. Taxonomy (NCBI): domain Eukaryota; kingdom Metazoa; phylum Chordata; class Aves; order Procellariiformes; genus Oceanodroma; species Oceanodroma leucorhoa. The sequence continues at coordinate 8,101,956 of JASVER010000023.1, read as the reverse complement.
TGGAGTTTCTCTGCTATGGTTTAGGGCAGGGTAGGGAGAGAGAGAGAGGCTTATAACTTAATATACATGTTTTGGGTTGTCAGATGTTAATTTTAGTACTAGGCTTGACCAAAAGAATTTATCAGACTTGAATATCTGTCTAGGGACAGGATCTGGCATAAAATGTGGTTGCCTAAGATGCTGCATGATTCATCATAGTTATTCAGTAAAATTGTGCATCTTTTTAAGTAAAACTTAACTATATGGTAGAATATTGTCACCTAAAATTACGGCTGGGTTTTGGGTCTTTTTCACATGTTGCATTCTAAATTATCTTGTGAAGGAGATCCAAAAGACTGACATTGCCAAAAACTCTCTCTAAAAATGACACTACATACGAATCTTAAAGGATATTTAGAAGGCTAGTCTACAGAAAAGTAGAAAAGTTTTAATTTACTTTCTAAAAATACAGGTAGCTAATTCTTGAGACTCAACCCAACATTTCAATTACTCTAAAAGCTTAAGAACTTTAACGAAGTAGCATACCAGTAATTCACAGGGAAAGGCAGAAGTTAATGATTAAATCCCTTCTATAAGCCATTTTAAACATACTAGACGTAAAATGAGGACTAAAATTATTGAAATTCTAGTCCTTACCAAAAATCGACAAATGATCTTTCTTAGAATAATAAATACAAACTGAAGTAATTAGCACTTTCTTCTGTTAAAAAAAAAAAAAAAAAAGAAAAAAGAAAAAAGTATGATAGGTATAAGTTCAGAAAGATGATAAATACTCTACCAGAGTTTGATCGCTGCCTACTAGCTTTGGGAACAAATCCATTTGACCATGAGTGAACTACTTGTCAGGCTGTGAAGAAGGAAGAGGGCAGTTTTCTTCTGACAGTAGGTCTCCCAGCCCTTACCACATGTTGTAGAGGTGACAAGTGTGTGAGACTCTTGTGTGAGTGTTGGGAGCAGCAGAATGCAATTAGCAGACATCCATAAAACACTCCAATGAAAGCCCCACTCTGCCCTTTCACACCTGTTGGACACTATTACACTGAAGCTCAACTGCCACCAGAGTGCTGATTAAGTGCACTGCTGAGGCTTGGAAAATGTGTTTCAGTTTTCTCCACATAAGTGGGTCTCCCAAACAAATGGGAGGAAGGCATCTGTGAAATATTCAGCATCTGCTGCCTTCCAGAACAACTGGTTGTTTTAAATTTTTGATAGACTTACTTTGTGCCCACATAATGATGTATGAAAGATTAACCATGTATGAAAATATTTACCAGAGCACTGTGAATCTCTGAAGAAAAACCAGAGCCATTTCTATGATCCACAGTTTTGCAAGTAAACAAATAAGAATGATAACTTTCAAAACCTCTCATGTACTACAGTATTCCAGTGCTTCCATCCTAAAGACGATATGTGGCCTCTACTCTATATATATGTATATTTATTCACTGAATTCAATAGCAAAGCCACATAAGRAAAGTCTACCACTATCTAGGTCAGAATAAAAAGTGCTTCTGCAAGATGCCTAACTCTTCAGCAGTTTCTGGTGTCCAGCATGCTGTGCAAAGTGTGAGAACACTAAGCCTGGCCCTCCCAGGCGAAATATTCAGTTGAAGACGAGTGACTACAGGGGAAAGAAAATTTGTTCTTATTTATTCTTAAATCACCATTGTGTGCATCTTGACCTCTTATTTTTGACCTTGAATGTTTGTACTTATGTTTGCTTTCTATATCTTTCCGTATTCTATGTACTCTACTCCTGTTCATATGTTTGTATACAACATCTTGCACACAAAGCATCTCCAGTGAGGCTTTTAAGAAAATAATGAATCTAACATCTGTAATATTCTGGTCCCCAAATTGAAAAATGGATAATTTTAGACCTGCTTGCTATGTCATATATGACATGCTTGTGATTTTACAGCAACCATCATTTCAGCCACTGTTTGGAAGCAGAAATATGACCTTACCAGGTTCAAGATAGAGAGCTGAGTCCTACAGGTGGGAGTTGCAATGAACTAATATCTTCTGTGCATTGGGCACAGAGAGGCATGTTAGACTTTTAGCCATGAAAGCCAGTCAGCCAAAATTTCCTAGGGAAACTGRGTGAAATCTTGCCTTCATTAGTATCAGTGGGAAGACTTCCCTTGGCCACAACATGCTTGGGATTTCATCTGTCGCCTCCTGCCCAAATGCRCTCCTTTTGTGCTCTCTGACTGTGCTCTCAGAAGCTCTTAAGGCTATTTGTGTTATCTGCATTCTCAAACACTCTGAGAAAAGCATTTGGCTCATAATGAGCAGAATTTTAAAATTTTAGCCCATCATGTATTTAAAAACTTCACCTGGAGTGAACATCCAAGATTCTTAGCAACACTGTTTTAAAGATGTAGTAAAAGCTCCAAAGCCCAGCATTTTATGCTCCCAGCTTCCCTTCCTCCACCCCCTGAAAAGCTCACTTGTTTATAACACGGCAATTTTTAAGCTACACTTTCTTTCTTTCTTACCCACTATCAAATAAAAAGGCATTGTAAATTTTATGTAGTGCTCCTAAACCTGACAGTGCAATATGTAAGGCACCCTCATAGTTCTCTACTTTATATATTATTTTTATGATGAGAATTAAGGGCTTTATGAGACTGTAATTTCTGACATTACCATCTTTTCCTAAGAACTCAGTGTTATCCCCAATACACAGAAGAGAAGCTACAACTTTTCAAGGTCAACTGAACATCTCAAATTAGGAAGCACAAATGCGAAAAAATGTCTCTGCCCTCTGCCCTAGTTGAAAACATTTTCACCATAACATTACAAACAAATAAATGTAAAGTTGGCATGTATTTATGGGCTCTAATCCTAAAAGAGCAGAAGCACTACTATACCTGCATAAAGCCTCTCTGAAGCAATGGGTCAACAAAGTTAATCTGCTGTGAAAGGGGATGACAAAGATGGTCCTGTGGAAGAGAAGGTCACCCATACACATGACCCCTGTGTATATGGAGTAGAAGATGTTCAGTAGACTGGAAATCTCCACCCATTCCCCTCGTATATGGGTTCAGCACTTCAGCTCACAAAGCGATCTGTGCCTGAAATATCATCTTCTCCTCACTTTCCCCTATACTGCAGGATCCCCTATGATGATATGTTCTCAATAAGAGAAATAAGAATAATCTTTCCATAAAACTTCATGCTAGAAGGATAATTGTTGTCAGGTAGTCTGACCTAATAGCAATGGCTTTACCAGAAAATTACCATCAATGCTAAGTCTCCTAAAGGTACATAATTAATTCATTTTGATTTCTAGAACTCACTTTGCCCGCTGTTTTGTATGTGCTGAATAGTCAAACTGGTTAGATTGCAATACTTCTTACAATCAACACGTCTTGTTCCATATGTAACAGGATATAGCAGAAACTGCTGTTTCTTTGAATGAATGCTATACTTAAAAATACACATATAAGTCAAACAACCAACCCTCCGGCTCTGATCACCTATTAACTCCATTAAAGAAACATAATAATTTACACAACATGGAATTTACACAACTCAACAGATTCCTTCAGTTGCCCCAGGCTACTTTTAACCACAAAAAAAAAAAAGTTGCAATTCTGATTGTGTGTATACATGTATGCATAAACAGAACAGAAATTGTAGTCAGCACAATTTTCTCTCTTAATCTTGCATTGCAAAAAAAAAAAAATTGTATTGTAATGAAAAAGGTGACATTTCAATCAATAGAAACTAATTCTGCTACCTTTATTTACCCTGACACTCACCATTCACTAAGGAAGTGAATCCTCACTAATAAGGACTAATGTTCACTTTGCTAAAGCAGTAATATTCATTTGAGGAATACAAAAGGCTTGGTGCAGTATCCACTAAAAAAATTCTGCAAAATTTTTGAAATCATGTTTGCTGACTTCTGATGTGTTTCTGGCTTTGTTGTTTTGATTTTATTTTAAAAGCATGCAAACATSTTTGAGGTAAATAGCTCATAATTCTTTTTCATAAAACTTGTATCTAAATAGTTATTTCTCATCTCTTATAAGATTAGTGGTATTAATTTCTCAAATTTGTCCTAGAGCTCTGTCTCTAATTTGTGATTTTGCTTTGTTCAAACAGCAACAAATATTAAAGGAAGACAAGGACATGTTGACAATCTAACTGGTGTGCTACACCTTTGAGGTTTGACAAGTATTAGAACATGGACCGCTTGCTCTTTTAGTGACAGCTCTAATCTTTTTGAGCAAGGTCTCACACTTCCATTCCTCGCAGAAGTCCGGTTGTGCGATTCCTTCAGTGGAAATGAACTCTGAGACAGATTTCTATACTGAATATAAAGAAAAATGTAGCACAGAAGCTATCCAAAGCATACATCTACTTAGTATATAGACTTGCAAAAAGTAAATACATTGTTTCTGTTCTGTGGGTTCTTCTAAAATTGCTTCCCTGATCTTGTATCCGTGGGGAACCTTGTGAGCTGCCTGACATACTCTGTCTATGGGGTACCAGGGAACCATAGCTAAGCTGGTACACTGTGAGRTGTTTCAGCCTAATAAGACAGAAGCAAAACCTTTTCTAACAGTCTGATTCCATAAGGCAAGTTATAAAATGTTGCTTTTTTAAGAGGTGGTCTCAAACAAAGTAATTGTTATATGAAGAGCCCCCCACCATAGGTACTTTTACCTATAAATAGGCATATACAAGGCAAAACCTATCCTTAAACTAGGAGTTAAACATGGCTTTTTGATGGCAGCAACTTTTAAAAAACTTTATACATACTGCTAACACAGCAACATTTATTACTGAAAATCCTAGGTGTAAAGTCCCAGGACTAACAYCTCACTTTTCTTCCATCCCCATGGTTGCCAACCTAGAAATGAAAGCATCTGGTTGGTTGTCCTTCCAAAAGGTGTAGCTATTTTTGCATACAACATGTATTTCCTTCATTGTTCATGAATATATTAAAAATCAGGTCTTGTGGACTTTAATACTGCAGGGAACTACTGTACTGACAGTCCTGGAGGCCGTGGTCCTATATTAATCTGATTTCCATATTATATAGTAGTACCACAGGGCTTTATGAAATACTTCAGAGAAGAGAAATTATGGGATATTCATCTCAGTGAATATTGAATTTTTGATTCAGTCTTTTAACTGGCAACCTCGGTCATCTATGACTAACAGACCATCTACAACACAAAATCGAAGTTAGTGCTGTGGTAAATATGGCTCAGAGTTCTCGATATTTTAGTAAATATGCTTATGTTATTTTATTTTTACTGTGATAAATCTGTGTACAGTTTACCAAGGTCAACCAACTGAAGTGTTTAACCTGGCCATTTACTCCATCTTGCTCAGTATTTTAATGAATGTATTATTAAAACTTTTCTATTCAGCTGTCAGTATCATAGACTAATCAATTCCTCTCTAATATTAAATACACAGGTAAGCAGAAAGGTTTAACGATTTTTTTTTTAATTAAAGTTTTTTCTGTTTTATATGATAACTTTTTCAAATTAAAAAAAATCAGGTTAAAATAAAATTTTATGAAAGAGGAAATTTTAATGAATTTTAAGATCTTTTTGGTTATTCCAAATTTCCTATCATATTGAAAATGAGATATTTGCAAATTATTTGAATTTAGCTCGCTGTCAGTCATAATTAATGAATGATCCCTCTTGCTCTGATGAACACACAAAAAATAATGAAAAATATTATCAACTACAAAAGCATTTTAGTCAACTTTTTTCTTTAATGCCACCTGAAATGCAGGGATATTTTAGTCTTGCCTGAACTTATAAAATCTTGCATGTTATTAAGATATCTTCAGTATCATTTATTTTTCCATTATGCTCCAGAGTATAGTTTTTCTTAAGCTATAGGATAATTATAAATATTGGATATCTCAGTCTTAAATGTGAAGTATAAACTTGTAGATATAATTAGAGCGCCCATTTTTAAGACAAGTCCGCGAGTAACTCTGAATTCTTTGTGAACAGACCCTGGATTTCCCACACAGGCCTCCGCTGTACCTGGGAGGCATGGTGAGCAGTAAAGAGGAGTTCGGAGCTGCCCCCTGCGAYCTTCAGTGTTTTGCCCTTTGGTTTACTCTTGGCACATCTGTCCATGTAAAGCAATCTTGGCGACGAAGTACTTCTCAGTCTGCAGCCTCCTCCTCTTTACACTCATCTCACGGGACACATGCATGTTAAATCTTTGCAAATCTGTTTTCATGCTGGCACATTAAGAAGAGGCCAGTCCTTATGGTTTGGGGAAGGTAGTCATCCCATTATGGAGAATCAGACTATACTCTGAGGAAGAACTTTGTCCTTTCCCATTCTCTACTGGCCATCCCATTATCACTGAGAAAATACAACCCTCATTCTCACTTACCTCTTACACAGTCCAAACGATCCTTGAATCAATGGGATTTTTTTGGGCTCCATACGTACTTCCAGATTTGGCCCAATGTGTGCAATTTAGTCAATTCAAAAGTTAATTCATCATCTTCTTTCCCCTTTTAAAAAAGAAATTCCTATCTCTTTCCCTAGTGCTCCATATTCAAAAACACTCAGTTCCAAAAGTCTCTAAACACTTGAATGTACCGCTGTTTTATACCGTGATGGTATTTCACTGATATCATAGAGCAAAGATGAAAAGTGAGAGGAACTGAATGTTCCAAACAATCCAAATAAAGGTAGATATTTTGAATAAAATAATACCAGCATGAAACTCTGTGCCTGTTTGKTTTTGGGTTTTTTTTTCCTAAAGACAAAGCGAAAGAGATTGGATAGAGAGAAATCAGAAGTCTAAACCACACACACCATCCTCAGAAATTAGTTTGGTTTTCATGAGAAAATAGACTATTATCGAGAAAACACACAAAAATGTTATTCCACCTTTTCTCTTTCAGTTCTTCAAGATTCCACACAGGAACCTTGAGGTCAAAATGGTTTGACCTGAGCTACTTCATACTACTTAAAGTAAAGCAGAGAGAGCGGAGTCCTGCACGTATAAAATCAYCACCCCACTCCAAGTCAAAACAGGGAGTTCTGTGTAAAGAGTAATAATGCCAGAAGCTATCAAAGGTAAAAGCAAAGGAAGGAGAGGATTAACCCAGATTCCTCCATCCACAAAGAAGAGAGAAGTCCTGCCTTAGCCTCTTTCATGCTCTAGCAATTTGAAAGAGAGGTACCATTACATTTGGTTTTCAGATCCTGATATCCATCTGTGTATGAGCTATAGTATACAATTTCATAGCACTCTGGATGCTAGGACTTGGTCATGTAAGGGTTGTTTCCAGTCCGCACATTCACACAGGTAGAACTGATATTTTTGCTTGCATATTCATTATATGGCAAATTGAGAAAGTGGTCAGCTAAAACATTTTGAATTATTGTTAAATTCCTTTTCTATGATTGTTAAAATAATAAAAAAAAATCAGAAAGTTCTGTACTTTCATTTTAACATTTGGTTATTCTTGGCTGTTCTTAATTTTAGGTTCATTTTGCCTACATTTTCTCTTAAAATTTTAAAAAGAAGAAAAGTCCATTTTGGGTAGAACAAAATATTTTAGTCTTTCAAAGCAAAATAATTTTTTTTTGTCCTAATATTTTCTTCATCTTCTTGGTCCAGGCCAGTGTGATTTATTTTTCAGTTTAGCTCACCAATAGGAAGTCAGCCACTGCAGCATCTGTATATGATTTTTGTGAGTAAAAACCTCATCTGCCAGGCAGAAAGGTTCTGTGAAATTCAGGTTTTATTTTTTATGTTGATTTCTATAATTTATGTTTACAAAATATGGCCAGAAATAGTTAAATTAATAAAAAAATACATACTTGGAGATTATTAATCAAAGCTTACATTTTACCAAAAAAAAAAAAAAAAAAAAAATTAATCAATTGAGGGGGCGCACTCAGAAAACACTGAACTGGCTGAGTAAGGTTAAATATATGGTTTTCATCTTGCTTCAGGTTATTGCTTGCCTTAATTTGAAGTTGTTTCTTTTTTAGTTCAGGCGAAGTTCAAAATCTCATTTGGCATAACAATGCCTATTTATTTTGATACTACATGATATGAAACAATGAGAGATGTAAGCTAGTGAAGGTTTGGACACAAACCAACCAACCTCAGTGTCCTTGAGGTTAAGTACAGAATTCCTCTCTGTTCTTAATGGCTCATGGAGATGCCACATAGGCGAGATGCAGTAGTTTCTATCTTATGTTGTTATATGAGTGCAATCTTCCTTAYGCTAACTGCCATAGTTAATGGCTAACATTTATAACCAAGCAGTTTATTCTGCAGCTGGAGGAGTAAATCCAGCCAAAAGTGAAAAAAGCTGGATTTGTGTTGAAAGTGCTTAGCCAAGCCCCACACTTCACTTGGAGAGGTCCTTAAATGAGAAGCTGCTCAGGTGCATACAAATATTTGCCTACAGCAGCTGCTCTTCACTCTCAGGGGTGTAACGTGTAACTTAGGCTTCCCCACATGTAGTGCATGTCACTTCTTCAAGTGTGTTTATAGTATCCTGATGGAAAGGCTTAAAAATCTGCAAGCCTCAGACCCCAGGAGTGCAGAAGTTTCAAAGGTTAAAAACAATGCTGATATGTGCAAAGCCAAGGCAAAGGAAAATAAGCCTGTTTCCTCTTTTGTGGGTGAGTAGTCAGAGAACAATTGTTGTGACGTGGAAGTAAATAACAGTATGAAATCTTATGGGCATTATAATAGAAGTAGATGTAATATACTAAGTTTCTCATATTTAGAAAACTCTGTTTAGAGAGCTTTTTATTTCTGTTCTTTTACAGAAACACAAACCAGTTAAAATATACTGGCTCAGGTTGGTCTTCCATTCTCTCTCACTGAAATACCTTTCATGCTGCTCATTCAAGACACAGCATTCTCTGCATTAATTTTGTAAGTCTTTTGATTGGGCATTCTATACGTAATTTTGCATTCTATCTGTTTCTGGAAAGGAAGTCATTTTGATCATCTGCTAAAACAAATGTTTAATCTTTGATTGCAACTATGTTACTGGTTTCTTTGTTTTGGTCGGTCTTTTGCTTTATTTAACAGTTTTAAACTTCTATAATATTTTTAATTAGAAAAAATCAGGTTTCTAATACTGATTTGAAGGCACCACTTGCTTATTAAGAAATATAGAAAACAAGAACATGCATCTGAAAGTCAATCCCCAAATACAGATAAGCTTGTAGAACCCTCAGGTTTCTCACGGCTAGCAACAGAGACACCATGAGACCTATTTGAGGTAATTTGTTAAATGCTGTCACTTGTTCCAGCCGTCCATAAAATACCCACCCATATGCGAATCCTTACATATTAATCGGATTGAATTATGCAGCCAGCTGTTACAACCGTCAGAAAAAATACCTGTCCCTTTTAATGACTACTATCAATAATCTTCCTTGTAGTGTTTTGAGTAAAGTGAGAAAAGTAGTTTTCGTGTTATTTTCAATCCAGGTGAACCAGGAAGCACAAGAAATCTCTTCAGAAACTTGTTCTCCTGGGTCTTTTAGTTGAGATGTCGTGACTAAATAGGCTCTGATAAGTTCTAAGCAATGAAACTCCAAACCTTTTGAGAATCATCCCTTGCTAATTATCATTCAGTATGTTAAAACCTCTTCAGTTCACTCACCTCCACTAAATTAAAATAAGAGACAAGACCTGTATGAGTTGATTGAGCAGAAGTTATTTCAGCTCTCAGCATTTTTAGAGCTCTCTATTCCCTGCTGCAATCATTTTTTGTGATTTTTTTGTCTGTGTTTTTTCTTTTAGATCCTGTTTAATCCTGGAATGTTGCTGTGTAAAACTACCACTTTCCACTCAACCACTTTTTTTTGGTAGCGCTTTATCTTTTAGTGTTTCTCCAAGCCTGTTAATTTTGAACCTATTTGGAGAGCCCATTGGCTCCATTAAGTAAACACTTAAGTGTGATTTGACAACAGTGAGATCTCTGTGCTTTTTTAAGCCTTAAAGATCACACCCAACATAATTTCATTCATGTGACCAAGTAAGTAGGTAAATAACAAATGTCCTCTGAAAATTTTTGCTAGCAAAGAGAAAGAAAATAATAGTGATGGCAAGCTTAATCAGTTAGTAGAATTTTCCACAATGACTTTTCCCTTTTCTAGAATAAGCTCAATTAAAAGACATACTCTCCCTCTTCAAAAGGAACTCTTAACGCTTCCCATCTATGTATTTCTCCTTTCTTAAGGGGCATTGCTCTCCTATTTCCTTTCTGCCACTAAACACTTTTGTGCATCAAATGACACTCATATGATTTTCCCATCCGTTTGATTCCTACTGCCATATTGCTTGCTCTTCCATGTCGCATCTTCATGGTCAGCCTAACCAATTCTCCTAGCAGGTCCTGACCTCTTGTTGGGTCAGGAAATTTTTTCCCTACAAGCAGATCATTAAAATATAATCTACTGGAAGCAGGAAATCCTGTCTACAAGAGGTAGAATGGATTAAGTAACTGCCATAACCTGTTGTGCATCCCTTTTGTCAGGACTCTTTCCTGCCTCATGAAATAAAGACATACCACTTCTCAAGCCCAGGAAATGGTTTTGTAAGAGTTAAGGATTCTTTTTTGAGACATGAAGTTCTCCTGAAAGTGCTACAGACTATTAATTAGGCATGTGGGGTTTTTTTTCATCATTAAGTTATCAGCTTTTACTGTCATTAACTATCAGCTCAGTACTGCTGTTTATGAGAATGTTTGGTTGATTTGCATATATTCTGAATAAATGTTTTTGCACACCAGAGAAATACATACTCAATTCTCTCTTGCCTTGGGCAGACATAATCCCAGAAATGAAACAATTAAAAWTGAACATATTTTCTAACACTTTACTGCAATACAGCAGGGCTTGCACTAAGGTATCTTTATTATTTTCATCACAGTATTGCTGAATGGTGCTCATACACCACATACTTAGAAATCTAAATGGCTAATCCACATTAGCACAGAAGACTTAGAGAATAGCACAAAGGTCACTGTATATTTCAGAACTGTAAAATTTATATTTTACAACCCCCAGTAGAAACACGTTTTTCTTCACTGGCAACTACCAGCAATACTTATCTCAAAATGTCATCAAAATAAGTGAATGAGCAAGCACAATAACATTTGGTAAGGAGTATGTTGGTATGGGTCTTCCAACAAGAGAGATGTTAATTCCTGGAGGAGCAGCTAGAACTAGAAGGATATGGACCAAGTAGTTTTCTGTAGTACAAAATGCTGAGTGTTTTGTTGAACAGCCTTTTGTTCAAAGGCTGTGGCATATTTAGAGCAATAAAATGGAAGTCAGGACCTCTGAGCTTTCTGGCCTTGCTTTTGACATCTATATCCACAGAAATTCTCCCCCTTCCCCAACCTTTTTCCTCCCCAAATACCGTTTCTCTACCTGTCTTAACTTCACAGACATATTTAAGGTCATTGACTATAGTGAACAGGTTGTCTTCTACAACTTTTCAGCGGAGTTCACACAGGTGTTTATTCTGACTGCAACTTACAGTGTCAGTCACACATCGCTAAAAAGAATGTCTGAGAAGGTTGTTCATTCAATGCTACTTTTTACAGGGAAGCTGTAGAAGGGAATTATTTAATCTGTGAGGTGTGATCAGAGGATGTCCAATATGCCATTAGGCATAACCTAGAAGATGCAGTAATGGTGCACAGTATAATAAAAAATACATATCTGGAATGCTGGAAACTTGTATTCAAAATATTGCTTTGCTTGATTACGTTTCTCTTCGTTTCTACAAARGTAGCCCAATTATTCATCTTTTTCTCACTGGAACAGATCTTTCTCACTTAACTTTTTAGGAATTAAATTAAACTTTTTTCTATTATAGGTACTTTCTCTTAGTATTTTTACAAGATAAATGCATGCTAACAATTGTAGGGTGTTAATATATGAGGGTTATGAGCCTGTACTAAAAGAAACCAACAGCAGAGTTTGTAAACCTACAGCAAAGCAACATCTTACTTTCAAGGTAGAAGCTCACAAGCTGTGAAATTCTACTAAGAAAAGTTTCAGTTTTATTATATTATTTTCCAACCAGGTTTAAGCTACAATTTTGTGACYTCGTTTGTAGCCACTGAGGCTGAGAACACAGGGCATGCAGTTCTGCCACAAAAAATGCTCCTTGAAGTAAGACATGCTGCTGATTGGAGTAACAGGCAAATGCTTCAAAGAGAAATACTATTTAATCAGTCTTAGCCCACCATTCTGTCATACACCCAGCTGTGCAGTGCTACAACATGGGGGAAGTCTTTTTTTAAATCAGCTGGTGATCTTCTTATGCCACAAAAAAAATGAAGATTGATAGTACTTGTATTTTTTTATTTATTTATTATTTAGCTGGTGGAAGTGAAAATGCTACTGTAATTCACATAAATTTCAAATATCTGCCTTTACCTTAGTATTTTAGAGATATATTCTTATTCTTATCAATTAGAAATAGTATTGTTGACAGTGAGGAAGAGAAATGGGAAGGATGGATAGAAAAAGTAATAAAAGCTAATATCAAAACATATTTGCTTTATTATATAAGGAAATAAAATATGACACATACTCATTAGAAATGTACTCCACTGTTATATGAAAACTAGGTTGCTACTGTCTGTCTCCAAGGACAAAACTATTAGGTGCACTGTTCTCTGTCCTCTGTGAATATTTCACCTGTTATATTCCCTTCTATGCCTCTTTTACAAACACTACATTCAGTATTAGAACTTTTTTTAATACTTGTTTTCTTTTTAAATATACCTTTAAAAATAAATCACGATTAAAATCAGAACCTTTTTGAAATGACAGAAATATTTTTAATTCTGATTAGCTAGCAGATATTTCTGGGTGTGCTGGTTTTGGCTGGAGTAGAGTTAATTTTCTTCATAGTAGCTAGTATGGGGCTAGGTTTTGGATTTGTGATGAAAACAGTGTTGACAATATAGAGATGTTTTCTTTATTGCTGAGCAGTGCTTACGCAGAGTCAAGGCCTTTTCTGCTCCTCACACCACCCCACCAGCGAGTAGGCTGGGGGTGCACAAGGAGTTGGGAGGGGACACAGCCGGGACAGCTGAGCCCAACTGACCAAAGGGGTATTCCACACCATATGATGCCATGCTCAGCATATAAAGCTGGGGGAAGAAGAAAGAAAGGAGGGATGTTAGGATTGATGGTGTTTGTCTTCCCAAGTAACCGTTACACGTGATGGAGTCCTGCTTTCCTGGGGATGGGAAGGAGTAAATTAATTCCTTGTTTTGCTTTGCTTGCGTGTGCGGCTTTCGCTTTACTTATTAAACTGTCTTTATCTCAACCCACGAGTTTTCTCACTTTTACCCTTCCGATTCTCTCCCCCATCCCACTGCAGGGGAATGAGTGAGTGGCTGTGTGGTGCTTAGTTGCTGGCTGGGGTTAAACCATGACACTGGGAAGACTGGATACTTCTAATGAGAGAAAATGCGCTCTTATTTGTTTGCTTTAAGATTTTCCATTTTCCTGAGTGCTTACAGGTGGTTAAGCAAAACAGTAAGAGTAACTTACAATGGGGACTATAGTGGGGGGAGGGAGGGCTGGTGTGGGTTGTTTTTAATAAAAAATACACATGTAAATGTAATTTCTATTGTGATAGAAAAGGGTGTGGAAACTGAAGTTTACTGTTATCTTCTTCTGACCTTTTGTCGTGACAAGGGTTTGACCAGCTCTTTTGTTCCGTTTTCATTTCATCATCCATCTGTGCAACTGTTTCCAGAATCAAAAAATTTTTTGTATTTCAGAACACATCATTTCTGAATTGGCATTACATTAGTCTTTAATACATAAAGAGTCCACCACTCACTCAAGAGATAGTGTAAGGTACACTGTCTACCTATCCTGCTGATCCTGAACAGGTATCTCACTACAACAGCAACATACTTGTAGCAATGGCTTTGAAACTGCAAATGCCTGTAACTTCATGCTGCTTTCAATTAGGGGAGTGCTGAGAGCTGATTTTTTTGGTTCAACAGTAGTTCTAAAAAGACAGGAAATAATTTGTTCGAACTGAAACAATTGGTGTTGACGGGAGAGGATTGAGTAATGTTTTTTGTTGCTTTTTCAAGCTTATGCAGCTTTTGCAAATAGAATTTGAGGTCTTTTTGAAACTGAAATTTTTCATATAATAAAGTAATGTTTTGTTTAAAGCATAGAAATAATGTATTTGGCTAGAAACCCAAAGGTTTCTCACCTCTGACAAGATAGCACACAGTAAAACCAAGACAAAATGTATTATCTGGTGCCATTCTACATTTAGACTAAAAAAAGAAAATCAGTGAAAGAATGGATCCTAAATCTACTTCAGGAACACCAGTGTGATGAATAATTTAGCTGAGAAACCTGCGGTCTCCATATGGTCCTTTAAGAAGCACTCTGATAAGCTGCTTTGCTTGCTACTGACAAACAGATACGAAAACAGGCAAGATATTGGGGTTTTGGAAAGAAAGAGAAAACATGAGCAGGTGTTTCATCTTTTAATTTGGAAGGCAGTGTTCAGAACCAGCATTTCTGACATAAGCTGCTTTGAGTGACTTTCTATGAGACAGGTAGCCTTTCTTCAAATATCTGAACGTATCGTACCATATAAAAATGCAACCCAATTGCTGCCATCTCAGATCTCCTGTGCTTCTGTAAGTCAGTTATATGTGAGGGAAAGGAGAAGGGAAGACTATGTGTTGCAGACTTTGGTTTTTTTGGTTGTTTTTTTTTTTTGTTAAAACTGCACAACAAAGGTTTCTTTTTTTTCTTAGTGAGAAAAGAGGGAATTAAACAGTACCCTCACCAAGCCAAGAAGTAGATAAATGCTGCTGAAGTGATATTTACATGCGAATGAATATAAGAGCATAAAATGTTTTAGTTGGAGAGGTTTACCCATCAAGACTATTAGCCCATCAGGGCTCATCCATGTTAAGTATTCCATTTCTTTAGAACAGCATCTAATTGTTTCTTGAATGATCCTTGTGTTTTGCCTCAGCAATAGTGCCTGATAGGCCATTCCATATGTTTATTACGTGCTAAGTAAAAAAAGTCTTGCTAACATCTGTCGGAAGTTAGCTTCTCTCTCATTTCCATTTATGTCTCTTGAAATTCATACTGGGTGGGAAATAGTGATTCAGGCTGACATTTTGCACTGTCACTGGATTTGAACCTTCTTCAGCAAAGACCCTCTAACTTTCATTCTATCTCACATAATATTTATCACCTGACCTACATCTTTTTTTCTAAGACACTTGTTATTATGGTGGTAATACATAAATTTTGACAACATAAGCRTTATGAAAAGAAATTTCAAGTAAATGGGATTGGCTTGATGGTCTGCTGGTGCAAATCAACATATTTTAACTGAAATTTATGGAGCATGATGGTTTGCATTAGATTAGATTTGGCCTCAAAAATAAAAYAGTACAAACCCATAAAAGCTTGAAAAATCAGAGTTTGAGATAATGTATCATCTCAAAAARTTTAAGAATAAAAAAGTTATTCATACAGGAATCTATGGTACAGTATGAATTAGGTCTGCAAGACAAAAAAATTATAATGAACTGAACAGGAACGGAAGAAACAGTTTGAGCTCTGACTTGATTTGCTCTGTCTGAAAGCTAACTTTTAAAACAAATAAATACAGCTTTTAAATCCTCTGCAGAGCTGCATGATTCAATGATGCTGTTCATTCCTGATGAATGTTCAAATGATGTTTTCTCTTAGCATCCTCAGAACTTATTGGTGTAGTAAGCAATTGACAGGACTTACACTGCAAGCCCCAAAGAGTCCCATTTTCTCCAGTTAACAGAGTGGCTCTGTTGAGAAAATGTCTTCCTGATCTGAACCTGAATCCTGTTTTCTTTCTATGACAGAAGTCCTTTAAAGAAAAGGATTAAAATCTGTGTAGTAATACCAAAACTATTTCCACTATTGCTTCCAAAATATGACCACAAGTGCTTTCAGTATTCTGAAGATCAGCTTGCCTCTGCCCAACATGCTGCACAAGGCGTGTTTTCCCTGTAGGGGGTCTATGCTTTGCTGTAGCCAAGAAAAGGAGTCCCACCTCTCCACCACATCTTTGCAATGAAAAGCAGGTTGGCACTGATTCTTCCAGACCTTTAGTGGCCATGAAGTACTTGAAAAGAGTGAAACATAGTAATGAAAACATGAATTATTATTTTTCCTCCAAGGCTCCCAAGATGCTGTTTGTGCAGAAACAGAGGAAGTTAAGTAGCAGGAACAAGTGCAGACTGCTTTTGTTTTCTCTGCCATGTACCTGTACGTGTGCTGTCATACATACAAATGTGTGTGTGTATACATGCACATGCATTTGTATTTATGCATGTAATGCAAGCTGCAGTGAGAGTTGATATCCCACTAGTCCTAGGAAATTCTATGGGTCTGGGGGACTCTGCTGGGAAACAAACCTGCTTATCTTGTGGTGATGGAGATATGCTTATCTCTGCATGCAGTTCTGCAAATATATTCTCTAAACTAAGCTCATTTTTTGTATCTGCTGCTACTGTGTAATACTGATATTTTCTGGCCTGAAATGTCCAGTCTCCCTTTTTGTAGATCCCTTTTATTAAATTCTAAAGTTCCCAAATAGCAGCAAGATGGTCACGTTCCAGCATAACGGTATATCTGTGACTTCTTGTACTTAATAGGCACAGTGAACTCACAAATCATTCATGTTTAAGCTCTTACTTCAGCAAATTCAGTCTCAGATTTGAAGTCCTGTAATGTATTCCTCTCAYATATCATCAGATGAAGTTAAGTGTTTGAAGATAAAATTTTGTCCCTTTGCCATTTATAATTGTTTGAGTTCATTACATTAAATGCTATCCTCAGTTACATCTCATCACTTTCACTGACCATAATAAATCTGAGGAACTATGAAAGAGGTTTACGTTAACCTATCTTACCTCATAATTCATCATTCACATACCTCTGTCGAAAGGTATAGTTTGGATGAAGTTCTTTATTACTTGGCAATTGGAACAGGCTGAGAGACTGCATCCATACTCTTATAGTCACCTCATTAGTTGACAGTAACATATTATGTCACCACCATTTAATCTTGTTTGATGGGTGCCTATGCCATGGGTTAGAGTTTGCTCTGCTGCTTAATTGCTGGTATTGCTGGTGGTTTGTAATGTATATGGAGCCAGACTGTTCCTGGAGGCTCACATTGGAAGAATGAGGGGCAATAGACAAGTTGCAGCAGGGGAAATTATGGTTATACATAGGAAAACTTATTTCCAAAGAAGACAGTAAAACATTGGAGTAGGTTACCTGTAGAGGTTGTGAAATCTCTGTTCTTGGTGGTACTTCAACTTTTCAAGAAGAACAAACTAGGATTCTAAGAAAAATATCACAAAATATGAAAAAAATCATAAGATTTGCAATGTAAAAAGAAGCTGTTCAGGGATAGTGTCTACTTTTTAACTAAAACATTTAAAAACCCAAACAGTAAGATATAGTTGAATATTAATTTCTTTTACATATATTCAAGTGCAAACACTACATGGAAAATTTACCATGTTCCAACACCTCAGCTAACGTACAATTTGGATTGTACAGACTGGGCACTATTGAAATGTCTTCTTCATTCCCCCCCAGCAGATATTTTTACACAGTGATGAGATGATACCTCTGTGAACCTTCTTTTCTGCAGGCTGAACAGATCCAGCTCTCTCAGCCTCTCCTCATATATCAGACACTCCAGTYACTTAACCATCTTCATGGCCCTAAAATTTCCTTTTTGTGCAGGCAAAAGATAGCAGTTAATAATGAAAGAAATGGTCCTTGTTACATTAATACTTTTCTGTCTAAAAATTGGGGAAGAASTTATGTATAAAAAGATTGAATAGAATATTTCAAAATAAACTTAAGAGAAACAAAATTTATCCTTGAAGTGTCATTTATTTTAATTTAAAAGATAATTACATAAGATAATTTTCTATTAAAATTATTTTCTAGTAAGCGTAATAAAAATATCAGCTTCTTCCTGTTTCTCCCTTCAGTGTTTATTTTCCAATCACTCAGACTTGATATTTTATACATATATATAATATTATTAAAGATGTTTCTTTTTGCAAACTGTCATTGAAGATGATAGATTTAGTAATGAAAATGTTTCATATAATTGCAGAGGTATTCCATCAGTTGCCTTTTTTCTATTTGCATTGAAGTTCAAGAATTCTGCCAGTTAAGAAACTCCATTCTCATTTTGTTCAATTGTATAACACAATATGGTATACATTGCACATTTCCAGCTGCCTGCTATCAATACAAGGTGGTGATTCTTGTCTTCAGCTCGTAAAAAGTTTATTTTCTAAAGTTGCCACCTTAGCTGAAATAACACAAGAAACAGATATAAAAAGCTTTCTCTGGGATGTGCTGTCCTCTTGTAATTTGAGCATGCACAGGCTCTATCAGGACAACTCTTTCTTTAATTATAGCAACAGAGGCTGACTTTTTTTTTTTTCTTTTTTACTTCAGTCATGAGATTGCACCATTCAAAGGTCTCTTTGAACAATTTTTTTTTTTGCTTTTTGTGAAATAACACCACATACTAATTGGTGATAACATAAATGTGTAAAGTTTAATGAAACACAGTGTTAAGGACCCAATATCATATGTGGTCATCTGTATGCTGTGTGTGTTCTCCAACTATGTAATTAACTTTCTGGGGGAAGCCATTGCATTATTATACGTTATAATACCATGATATTTTTTGCAACTATTACTGTCAAAGGAAGAGCACAATGCTGTCAAATTTAAGTGACTGTCTAGACTTTCAAGGCTCAACTTCTTCCATGTTAGAACAAATTTACTGTTCAACCTCATTTCTAACACTTGCTTACCTGTTTCCTAGATGCCAGGGCTGTCATTCAAACATCATTTATGTAAGAGAGGTTCCACATTTAGTAAAGTACAACCATTTTTCTATAAATATTATCCCCAAACAAGAGAGAGAAAGCGTTTAGTGATTCATTCACTGCAAAACTCATCCTGCAAAATCTATTTATATTTAGCATTGTAGTCCTGTCAATCTTATGTTTTGATGTAGAAAGGCCAAAAGAACACAAAAAGAGAAGGTTTAGATAGAACAAAGCTGTTGCGCAGACCAGATCAGCTAGCAAACCTGTCCCAGGGATATTTATAAATCCTTCCTTCCTATTCCCAGATACAGCCCAGAAACAGGTGAGACAGGTCAGAGTGCCCACAGGCACAGTCTCTGCTTTAGTTACTCTTCATTAGATTTCAGTATTCCATGGGATACCCAGCTGTGGTCTGAATGACGTCTTACAGGTTCCTAGTTTAGGAGGCAATATGATGAATCCTACTGAGGCAGATCTTTCACTGCATATTTTTATTTTCCCAGGAGAAAAGAATGGGTTAACTCTGCAGTCTGCATGCAGGTAAAGAAAAACAGCTCTTTCACTTGATGTTCAGCTGACCTGAAGGAACATTCATTTTCTACTGTTTGTAGCATGAAGGAATAATCAAGTCATTTTTTACACCATCTTTACTAATAGGAAGACTATGTCTGTGTTTTTTTTCTTACCTTCCAGAAAGATTTTATGCCTCAAAGAATGGCAGGAAGTAAAATTGCAAATAAGATTCTCTAGTTACATAGCAAAAATGAACTAGATATTTAGATCAGGAACRCTTATTGTTGGTTATAAGGTGAATATTTTTATATTGCAATAATATAAAGAGAGTTTAATCAGAATTGATAGCAATTTGTGCTAGGTTATTAAGATATAAAGTGGCTGGCCTGGTTGTGGTCTGGGTCTATTAAATATCCCAAAGAGAAATTATTTCATAAATTACAAAAATATATATATTTTTATTTTAAATAATGCTACTTGACCATCTAGATTTATAATTTATTCTTATCTTCAAACAACACGATGCAGAAAAGACCCTGACTTGTCTCTTTAAAAGGTCTTATCCAGACCAGTTGCCATTGTTGGCTGCGGTCCGCATAAATTCATTTCACAGTATACCAATCAGTGAGAACATGGGCATGAAGGAGGAAGACTTGATAACAAGTCCTGACCTCTGTGATTTCTGAACAATGTCAGAGTAAAGAAGGCAAAGAAACTTCCTGAGTGGAAGTGTAGAGAGTTTAAAAGGAATATAGAGGATAATTAGATAAGATTTAGTCAAGGCAGCACTCTCAATTATCAGTTAAAAAGTGACAGCAAGAAGACAGACAGAAGGTAGCATTATTTCTGATGTTATCTGGTTTTCACATATTTGGTGCTTTTAATAGTTTTCTGCTAGTCAGAGGCAGCTAACCATAAGACAGTATTGTCCAATGGAAAAAATAATTAATGAATAAGCGCAAGGAGAAATCTTTGAAAAAAGTAAGGCTGAGAATAACTTTATTTCTACACTGGCCTGGCACTCAGAATTGTTTCTTCTTATGTCCCCTTGCTGTTCTTATACACTAGTGAAAGAGAGCAAAGAGATTAAGGTAAAAGCTAAAATTATTCTTTTTTTTTTACTTTCAATCAAAGGAGATTAGGCTGGACAAAACAATGTGGCTTTGCATGAATCACAGGCTGAAAACTACAGGTGTAAAGCATATGTCTGTAATGCAGAACTAAACAATTTGGATTAGAAATGGTTTACTACAATCCTTTCTTTGCAAGATTAATCACTTTTTGAAACATTTTTAAAGATAATTTCAAAATCGTATTTCATTCTCTTCCCTGATTTACAAAATGGATGGTATTTGTTGCCATGTCTACAACTTGTTTTAATGGCTTCTGTACAAAGAGTTCCATTATAAATGACCATGTCAAAATTAACCTCTAATACAATGAACTTCTTTTCCTGTTTGCAATTGTACAGGCCATCTACCCTCTCAATCAAAATCCCATTTATTTTTGTGCAGCATCTCCGTGGCAACTACAAGAAAAGCTTGTTGGAAAGTACCTTGGCAGTTTATCCTTTTTTTTCTTGCTATCTTTTTAATGAAGAGCCCCAGTGTTTTAGAAGTAACTAGAAGAATAAGGAGCCAACATAATGTGGCATTCTCTGATCATCCTGAAATACCCTATACCTCTATTTCAGGTATGGGGGTTGAGGGGAAAATCAAACAAATATCTACAAAAAAACTAAAAGCAGCAAATAATCTTCATCAAGATTGCAGGAGCTGCAGATCTCCCCATTGCTGTGTTTCAGCCATTATCCTTAATAACTATATTATAAACTTAGAAATAAGGCTAACAACAGCAGATTCTGGGACTGTTCAGAAGACCATGTAAATCTGTGTAATGTGTAATACTTCAATAAATTCCCTTTTTTCTGTAGATTCACTTCTGGACAAAATGGTATATAACTTAACATAGCAAATAATAGCTATCCCGTATTTCCAGTGCCCTGCTGGAAGAATCACTTATTTTCACTCTTCTTCTCCATGTGAAAAGTCATTAATTTTGCAGAGAACAGTTGGCATTTTCACAGCAGTGACTATTTTTCACTTGAGGAGAGTGGAAAAAAATCACTATATATTTTCTTTGTGTGGAAAGCATAAAAAATATGAAGCAGATCCAGTGGTTTCATTTTTCACAGAACCTGCAATAATGTGATTTTCACTGGTCTTCTCAAAAATTGCTTTGGCCAACCTTACTGCAAAATAGCCATAAGACATTTCTAGTTTTTATATCTACACTGTGGTAAAATAGTTAAACTATATTTTGAAAGAATCTTTTTTTTTGATACATAACCATGTTTTAAAACCAATATTTTTTTCTTGACATTTAAAGCATTTTAAGTGTGTTTCCAAGTGTAACAGCATTAATACCTGTTTACCCAAAATATTACTGGACTTTTAAGACATCAGTGATCAAATCTGAAACCTCTAAAAAGTACATTACTATCAAAATTTGGTCACACATACAAGCCTTGCAAGAAAATAAATACAGCTCCTCCTGTTTAAATATAAGCAATGCCTGCAAACATCAGCTTTGTCCAGTGAAAGTTGCATCAAGATTCTCAATCTTGCAACATTAATGTCAGTAGAAGCAACGACTTTAATAGTGCAGGATTAGACCTTAAGTGCTTTCTGGGCTCACTGCCATTTTCTGAATGCTAGTAGGTTGCTCTTGTCCTTGCAAGTTATGTTCCTAATATTCATTACAAAATGAATATCCAACTGTAGCAACTGATCTGCAGTGATTTCCTTTCTGTTCATGTTAGATGAGAATAAGCTCTTCTATAGCTCCCTTAGTGAAAAGAGTTGATAGGAAAAACATTCTTCTGTTGAAATATTGAAATTCAAAACTGAAACAATATACAGAATCGATATCCTTCCCTCTCAAATATTTATTCCGTGTAATACAGCTTTACTATCATTGTTTATACCATACCTTTACCATATTGAGTGTATTGAACCAAACTCAATAGGCAAGAATATCATGGCAGAGAGCTAMACATGTAACAAGAAGAATGATTTCTGGCCTAAATTTGTCTTCTCCCAAAACTCATTGAGAAACTGCTTCATATTTTTTTTTTAATAAAGACGAATCTTAGAGGGTAGAACAACATGTCATGACAAGTACCTCATAGATACAGCCAACTTACCATTTCATCAGACACAGAGGTCTGTGTCTCACATTGGTAGCCATTTAGTTACAGTATTAATTTAGGAGTAACTTAAGAGGTTGAAGGTTGGGTCCATGCCACTACAGCAGTCACTCTTRTAGTTGTTGTAAGATAGGTGATTGGAGGGTAGTGATTCACCTTTCTATATTCTATATCTATGGACATCAGAAAGTGGTTGGAACAAACTACTTGATAGTACAATAATTGATTTTGCACATCTGTTTCCACTGGGGAAAAAAAATAAAAGGCTACAGTAGTAACTGACTGAAGGATGGAAGGGAAGAGAAGTTGGGTTAAGCCACCTTACCCACTGGTTTTGCGAAACATGAGCCAAGTGAAGGAAGCCTGTGCCACACGGGTAAAAGCTGAGGGATTCAGATATTGCTGAGGCTAGATAACATTACTGTTACAACAAACTGGGATTTTTACCTTTTTTCCCAAGACAACTTAGGAATTAGGGTTTTTGCAAGCAGTAACACAATTGAGAACGTGACTTAGCCTTCCAAGTTCCTCTGTGCGCATATATTATGATATGCTTTTAACTGAATGATTAGCCAGTTGTGCTGTAGGATATTATCACCTTCAGTGCATAAGAAAAAGAAGTACCACAAGCAAGGCAGTGGCATGAGCAACTCTAAATCCAGGCCTTCTTTCCTTTACATCCTTAAATTTCCAAGCTAAATAATTTCAGCATAGGCTTTTTGTGGTTAAAAAAAAAAAATAAAATATCTGAATAGCTACTCATCTCATGTTTAGTTTTAGAAAACATGTACTTTTTAAACACTTGAAATGATAATACATATATAGATAATAGTTTTCTCCTTGATCAGTCTGGTCCAGTATTTCAAAAACTGTTACTAATGAGTAGAATTTGTCTGATAGTCTATTTAATTGTTTCTATTTCATACATCAGTAAAACTCCGCTCAACTGGAAAAGGTCATAACTTGAAAATGCAGTTCAAGAATATATATATCTTCTTGTTTTCTTCTGTAACATCTAACTCAATTGCTTTTAATTACAGATAAAAAAATATTTTTTTGTGAAAGTTTAAAACAAGCCAGCTGAAATAGAAAGCTGTTCAGCTCATTTCCTTTGGTTGCCATGAAGTTGATATAATTAGCAGAACTTTCAAAGCCTTTTGTAATGTTTATATGGAGGATCTTTTCCCTGCATCTTTTGGTGGTTTGACTATTTTTGAATGCAGGGGATGTTACATGGTCTTCACTGCACAATTATTGGTCTTAGCAGGCAGTCTTTTTTGTGTGTTGGGTAACTCATGAAATCTAGGTGGTGTCTTTAGAATGTTATTGCTTTCATCAGAACCTTGATTGAAAAGCTTTAGGTTTCTTTTCTGAACTGTACGGTTAGTTAACTGTTAACACCCGTGGTTGGCCATTTGTTTCATGGAAATATGTTGGCATTCTAGAAATGTATACTGCTCAACTCACATACTCATGTTTCTTATGTTCCTACATTATTTCGTTGATAAAATAATTGTGTATTTCTTAACCCTGCTTACTTCAGGCAATTCATTTCACTCAAAAGAATATCATCCTTCTGTGCTGGGTTGTGCTATAAACACAGACTCTTCAGATGCCTTTTTCTGAATCTCAGAAACATAGGGAGCAGCACAAGTATTTTGTTTATATTTGGTATGCAGGAGCATGAGCAGATCCAAAACAAAGCCATGGATATGATTAGTCCTCACTCCTCATCCCCCTTCACCCTCTAACAAAGAGTAAAAAGCATCCTTTGTACTTGTGGTGTTTAGGCTACAGTGGCAGAAACCCTATATCATAAATCTGGTGACACCAGAGACAGGAAAAAGTGAGGTAATTTTTCTGTCCCTGTTCACCTGAACTTTACACCTATCTTAAGGCTTCAATGGAGAAGGTATAGAGTTAGAAAATTATTCTCTCAAACCCGGAATATTTTTGCACTACTAAAAATGTTTTCTGCTCTGAATCTGAGTCTAAGATCAAAACTGAAACCACTTGCAACCTGATAAAGGAGAGAAAAAGTCAATTTATAATAAATCAAAGGCTTAATTTTTATGTCAGCTTGTATTTAATTTTACTAGTATAATTAGATTAAAATTCCAAAGAAAATTTTGACTTGTTTTTCAAAACGAAATCATTCATCTACTAAATGTGAAAAGGTTTCAAAAGTTCTAAGACTTTTAATCTTCCTCACAAAAAAAGTAAGAAAAAAACCTCCATGTCAACTGCTTCTCACAAAGTTTTCATTTTTAAAATTGACTTCTTTTTTGAGGAGAAAAAATGTTTTCTTAAAAAATCCCTGACCAGCTCTACCTCCGATTTTTGCTCCTTTCCACCTGTGATAATGCAAAAATAATAGTAATATAGCAGCTTTTACATGTCATCTAGTGATTCCTGCTGAAAAAAAAAAGGACTTTCTGATTTGTGACACGTGAAAAAATCCAGTGGTAGGCTGAAAAGGTGACCCAAGTTTTGTTGGAAATTTCTTTTAAGATTGACTGCATGCTGGTTTACTATGGTATACCACAAGTTTAGGAGCAATGATGAGCTACAGCAACTTTTATTACTATTTAAAACTACCTTCCTTACAGCCTTATGGGAAGATAAAAGTTATATGTGCTTACTGTTGATGGTGGGTGCTCTTCTGAATAATGACCCATTAATCAAACCAATACCTGGCCAAGTTCACAAGATAGTGTAAACCAACACGAAAGTTTCAAAGCAAGCCTCAAACAAAAGAAATGACAAGACATTTCACCCATCTCCTATACTTGCTGCATACTTAACTAAAAATGTAATATTAAAGCTTTATCAGGACATCACAGTTTGGCTGGGGTTGGTCCAGCCACTCAGGGCAGAATGTCATCAAGAGTAGGGATGGCAAGAGAAACATCCAGGAAATCAATAGTCATAAAAATGAGATAGGCATTGTCCTCATTGAAGTACCCTAGGGAGGAGACTCACAAGTAAATGGACTGGAAAATATTCCCTTATTTAGCCTACCTAATTTTATTCTCCATTTAAACTAATTGTGTATAAATAAAGTAGCTGTTAAGACTAGTTCAACTAAACCTACCCTAAATAGTCATCATTGATTTGCATTATAGTATGGATCGATGAGGAAAGGAAAAGTAGAAAGCATGGGTAATGCATAAAGAAACCCCAACCCTTCTGGCATTCTTTCATAAAACTGTGCCAAAATACACACTGTCAGGAGGGACTTTGTGTTTTAAATGCCACCTATATTTTATAGTAAGTTTAGATATAGATTGGGATTATGGCTAGGCTCAAGAATCTTCAGAAAAACTTCTGGTGCTTATTTATGCAATACCAGAGTCACGTTAAAAGAAGACATTGTGTATAGAGATTACTTGATGGGTAAATATCTAAATTGAGAATTTCAGTTCTATAGAAAAAAAACATTAAAARTTACTTTCATTAGAAATCCATTAGAAACAGCAAAGAGAAAAATGGAAATTTCATGCTTAAGAAACAGTGTGGGAAAATGGGAGTTCCCGGTTTTATACTCATAAGACAGAGTGACTAAGATGAAGAAATAAACATGAAGTATACACCTTGCTACAAATACTATGTATTTGTATATATACACACATACATAGGTGTTTATTTGTATACACACCAGAATATCTGGTAACTTTTCCTTAGAAATTGGTGTATACATCATTAGCTCTGCCAAGTGCAAGCAATTCAGTATAAAAACGTTGCCTGCTCATTTCTGTCTTTGTCCTGTATCTTGAAAATTACTATCTTCCTTGGATAAGGGATATAAAAATTCTATGGACTTTTTAGGGAAATGGTTGTTGCGAGTCATAAAGGATAGTACCCATGTTGGGAGAAGCCTTAACTGACAAGARAAGTTCAGATATTGTAAAAGGGTTTAGTTGAACTAACTGTGCAGGGAGGTCTTGCATAGTAAAGGGAAGCACCTGTAAATCGCGTTGTTCCCTTCTGCACCACAAACACACAGACCAGATTCTCAGCTCAGGCAAATTACTGAAGCTTCATTGATTTTGCAGAGACCATGCATGGATAATGGCATTGTACTAGAACCTGAGAAAAAGTGGAGCTATAGCCCTCCTGCTTATTCTAGGGGCCAAAATCTTGACTGGTGTAAAACTGGATTCCCCTATGGCTGATTTGTTTATGGTACTGAAATAAAACTCCCTTGCACAGCAGCCGAATTCCACCCCTTCTGCTGACTTGTAGTGCATTTCACAGCCTTTCTCCAGCTGAAGACCTTACCCACTCTCTCTCCCTGGGCTAATCCATACTCTGAAATCCAGACCCCTCCTGACTGCCAGGGCCCAAAGAATGAATACAGTCGGAACAACAAAGTTAGTTTAGACGACTTACAAGCTCTGTGTTTTACAGAGTCACAGGCACTGGAGTTAAAAAAAGAAAAAGAATTATTTTACCATTCTGTTTAGTACCTTTTCTAAAAACGTTTGTCCTTCCACTGACACCTCTTATTTTAAATCACTCAAGCAATAAACAGCCATTTATTACAGTGGAGGGCTAGCTCCTAGTGGTCTCATTCAATTAGGGCAAACTTAAAATACTCTTTCAGTCCTTCTGCTTCCTTTTACTCCCCCCCCTTCATCATCACTTTGGGCAGTGACTAGAAATGCTTTAATACATATTGGGAGAGTTATAATAATATTTTGAAGCRTTATGGAAAAAGAAATCTCCCTACACTGCTGGTTTTTGCTAGGAGCCTCAATAGACACATTTTTGTGCTCATTTCAATAGAAACTGTCAGCATGCTTTCCTTACATCCATTCTCAAACATACAGGTTTCATGACATGATTCCTATGTTCTCACCACCTAAAAGTCCCCCTTTAGCCACCAAATGCAGATGAATATCTAAAATCCTGCTCCATTTTCAAGGGTTGAAAACGGTGTTAGCTGTTAACCCTTGGCATCAAACATTAAGTCCTAAACAGGACCTGAACTTTCACCAGAAAGATGTCATTTTCTTCAGATCCTGCAGGCTAGGACTGCTAACTCTTTGCTAAACACCAATCCTATGAAGACCAAGGGATCTCCTAAGGAAAGTCCCCATAGATAAAACATGTTTTAGACACATTTATGCTTGATTATGGGCTTACTTATATGTAGTAAACTAAGGTGCAACCTACCATTTTAAACTCGTGTCAAGTGTTCATTTTGTCCTTTGCCTGTCAGTGCCAACAGATCTGAAGATTAATGGAATACATATGCAGATGAACTGGCAGACATACCCTCAATCTTGGGCTTTGCATGTAGCTATTAACCTTTGCAGGATGCCAAAATTTTCTTTGGTTGGCTCTAATAATGAGGCTCTTTCACCATCTCCCTTTATAGCTGCTCCTCTAAAAGACTCCAGAAGTATTATTTAAAAAGGGAAATGGGGCGATATTTATTTCACTTTTTTTGACCAGGGCTAAAGAAATATTAACCTGATTAGTTAACAAATTTCATTTATCTGTTTCCTTTTTGTCAATTTTTGGGTACATCAAAAGCAGTGAAATCAACTCTCCACAATGAACTTTTGCTTATGAAAAGGTCCTGCCCATGCACAGGTTATAGAACATACTTAAGGATACAGAAACTGTAGAAAAAAAAGACCTGTAGAGATGATCAAAAATATCAAGAGGTGTAGGCAGCAGATCAGAGAGAGAGCAAAGCAAGTAAAGTTGGGTTTGCAAGGTGAAAATGTACTTGACATTGATCTTCTGCCAAAACTTTGACGTGACATAGGATCAGCAGCAAACAAGGTCATGAAGCAACTTGAAGTTTATTGACATGAATCTTAACCAGACAGGGACAACAGGTCTCTTTCATATGAATCATAACTGACTTTGAAAAATGCATGAATAAATAGCTCAGGAGGATGACATGGAACATTTAACCTTTTAATTGCTTATTAGAGTCTACCCCAGAGGTGGTCAAATGCCATTATCATCAGAAATCTCTGAGAAATCCTTTTGTGATTTATTTTGGTGATCTTAGTCCAGACCTACTGGATACATTTTCATATCATGAAAGTTAGTTACCAAATTATCAAACCAGCAAATATTTACTCTGAATATTTATTCATTCCCAAAGAACTTCTACAGAGATTCATACTGTGTCTTTCACTGTTTGCTCTGCATACTAATAATCTTGGTGATTGTTTGGATAAGACATAGCTGCATGTGGAAACTGATGATATTGTAAACTATTGCCATGAAACAGCAGCCCTGTGAATCCTCTTTGTGACTTAAAAAAAAAAAAAAAGAAAGAAAAAAAAAGAAAGGAAAGAAAAGAAAAACCTTATGCAAATTTTTTCTTTGAGTTCTATTCTGCAATTGCAAGTAACGGATTGATAATTGTAAAGATCACATGTCAACCTTCTAGACATCATTCCTCAAGCAGCACTTATTTGACTTCTGTAGGTAAGTTTACATTAGTGGGACAAAAAGCTCCCAAGGTTACATTCGTGTTACTAAACAAATGACATTAATTAATGGGCATAAGGATTTCAAAAGGGCTTAAGTCACCCAAAAGTCTAAATACCTTTGAAAGTCATTCAGTCTTAAGAACACCAGTGACTTAGACAATCCCATGATCCAATATTAAATTAATGTAAAATCAACATAAATGAACAAATATTTTTTTGCAAATATTTATTAAATCTTCCTCATCAAACAAAGACTCTTGTCCAGCTTCATAAAAGCCTATTTTCAAATGTGAATTCTGTGATTATGTCACTGATGACGGGAAGGCAGATGATCAGCCCGCTTACTAGTTATATTTATTTTTACAATGTACTTATACATTACAACACTTATAGTTCTGTGTTGTATGAAATTTGAAAGCATTGTAAGTATTACCATGGTAAAAAAATAGATGTTCTCAGCCAATTAAATTTCTTCATGCAAAAGAATTTAGTCTCAACAGCTCATTTTACAGAATTGAGAGATCATAGGAATGAATGCTGTTTTTCTGATATCCAAACACATTGCTACATTATTGATATCTTTGACAGCAAAGAAACTTTATGGTTTATAAGGTCACTTACAACACTTCGCTTTTTGCAGAGATAACAATTTCCTTCCTTCTTGAAAGCATCTGTAAGATCCTAAAATATTACAGGAAATAAGCTGCGTGTTACTTTTAAAAGCACATGGTCTCACAGAAATTCTCAAAACAAGGTTGAGGGTGAAATGCAATGTTGCATATATTCTTTCCTTTGTCATTACCACATCTTTAGATTTTCCTGCCCAAGGAAAGTTTCCTGAATTATTAGTACAGATAGCTGGAGGTTGTAGTTTAATTTGCTTTCTAATCCAGTTTTTAATTAAAAGAAAATCTTTTGAGGAGAGATCTTCCGTGTTTGCTTTCATCCTGGAGTTTAACATTTTGGAAAAGATCAGGAATCAYATATGCAGCCAGCTTTTTGTTCTTTTACAGGGAGTTTTTGTTGGCCTTGTGCACCAAAGAATTCTGTCCCAGGGAAAATATATAAAATACTGATTTTTAAGTTAATTTGTTGATGTCTATTTATTTACATAAATATGGCTTTCTTCAGTTTTATACCTGGGCACCACCAGCTGTTTCAAGATTACAATGTTCCTTTTTTCCACTCTCAAAAATATCTATTCTAATCTAAAAATCTAGTAACTTCCCTTCCCACCATTCTCTTCTCATTTTTACTGTCGTGGAGATCTTTGGCAAGACAAATTAATTTGTTCTTTTGGGGTTTTGTTTATTTGTTTGTTTGTTTGTTTGTCTGTTTTTAATGGATTACATTACTTCTGCTAGAGAGTTACTGAACCAAGTAAGGTACTACAACAAGTGAACAGACACTCATCCTTTTCCTAGTAGTGTATGCTCCATATTCCCGATTTAGCTGGGAAAGTCTCCTCTTGTTGTGGCCTATTATTATTGTGCAATATTTACACCCTTCCAGTGGGATCAGGGTGTCAGGAGCTAGAAAGAGAGGTAAAGTCTCAAGGAGCCAGCAGCTTTCATATCGAGCATTGAAAATATGGACAGTAAATGTACAGGTCTGTTTCCTCACTGAGGAAACACTGAAGATAAGTGTATGTTAAGGGGAGAATCCCTGATGGCTGGCACTGCTGAAGCCTAGCTGAATGCAAAGAAAACTATTTTAGAATTAAAGCTGCTGGCAACAACATTGTACTCACTCACTCTAGAGAGACTTCATGCAGGTGAATGCACGAAGCAGTCCTGCAGTAGCAATAAAAGCTCAGGGGAAATTGGTACAGTGATCAGTGACCCTAACATGTCAGGTCTACTACCTATTATTATATAAATATGCATTTCCTATTTTCCATGTTTTATTGACCTGATGTCAGCTGAAAAACACCACCTAGCACTTTTGGTTATTTCAGTGGAGGAGACAATGTTCCTAAGATACGGATACAAATATGACAAGCTCTACAGATAATATGAATAAAAGATGTACTGGTTCCTGTTCTGGGCTGAAAGAATCTTTAAAGAAATATTTTTTCCTGTGAGGAAAACAGCTTTTCCTGAGCAGCAAAACGTTCAAAAAAACCCTGTCTTTTTGATTACTTACAGCATTTTGAAGGCACTGTTCCTTCCCTTGTTAATCTATGTGATTGACGAGGTCTACATTTGACTGCATTTTTACTTCATTAGACAGCTCTACTTTTCATTTTAAATAGTGCAACAAATCCATTGCCACATAAGCATTTCAATGTTGTCACTAGACCTGTGCTGCAGCAATTTAAAACTTCGGAAAAACATGGGGGATTGAATCCCATTCTTCTGTTTAAAAAAGCCTGAGATTTAAAAACTCTCATAAAATTTAACCCTAGAAGGACAGTGTTATACATGTACGTTACTCTGGCAAAGACAGCAGAAGAGTAGATTGGTAACTACTTAGTTTGTTATAATTTAAAAGGAGCCTGGAGAATTAATAAAATAGTAGTGTCATCTTCTTAGTTCTCATTTCAGTGCTATATCCTGTGCCTAATCCCTGATGGGTTTACATGTTACTTCAGGAAATTAACATTGTAATGGGAGTATTGCCATTGCATTCATTCTAATGAATGGTATTAGGAAATTAACAAGTATTACTTTTAGTACACTTTTTAAGTACCCAGGAACGTATGTCCTTATCTAAGTACGTTGACTCTGAAAAGCTGGACCTAAACTACTGTAAAAGAAACAGATTTCTGCTTGATATTCAGGTTGTGATTAGTTCATTTCCTGGATACATTTTATGATGAAGGCCAGTATAGGACAAACTAGAACAAAAATAAATGAATAATTCATCATGTGTCATAGGATGGGGTGAATTGCTCTTGCAGATATTGCTCTCTTGCCATCAGCTGTGTAAGGAGTCTATCCAACTAGCATAGACCAGGCATCTGACTCAGACTGCTCGGTTCAGGTGCTCTCATTTAATAGTTTAAACATGTATTCGTCCCCCTCCTTCCACAAACACAAATGTCATGCCCAGCACCATAGTTGCATGCCATTAAATCTGCTGCTTCTTTAGCCTCTCTGTTGGAGCTGTCTTGGCTTCCACCACATGCTGCAGAACATGCCCCTCAGCACTCTGCACCCACCTGCTGAAAGCTCCTTTTCATGCCATATGTTGAATACTCTTCCCCTTTCTAAGTGGCAAATAATTTTTCAACCTCTGCAAGCTTCAGTCTGAACTGGGGGACTTTAGCCCCATTGCAAATTCTAATTGCTTTGGCATGGGTTAATCAAAAAATTAATAGTATTTTGTTGCAGATCTCAGTCATAAACTGCACCTTCATCGGCCATATAAATTGTGAGACTAGTTCTTCAATCTTGTCTTAGTCACAGAATATCTTCTGTTTCCACCATCTTTTGGTAACCTTGCCATTTAAACATGTCTTTGGGGATGGTATTCATGTTTCAGTTTCCCATGGTCTGCTGTTTGACTTTAATGAAAAGCTAGCAAGACATTGTATCTCCTAATGTGCTTCAGTATCCCCTAACATGCTATGCTCAGTTGCTTACTCCCTTGCTTACACTGTCTCCTGCTGGCCTGAAGTCTCAGCTCTGATGGGACATTTAACCACACTTTATCTCTCAGAAGCATCTCTCCTGTGCCAGGAGCCTGGCACAGGGGTAGTCCACCAGTGACTGGACCTGTGTAGTGCTGAGCAGCTTCGAGACACCTTCTCCGATGTGCCAGATACTGCTCAAAGAAGGGTGTAATCACCTAAGCTGGGGTCACAGCTATGTGTCATTTGTCAGCAGACACAGGCAAGCTCTGCAGGTATCCTGAGCAGATGCAATCTTGTCCCACCCGAGCTGCCGGCTCGCTGGCATTGCTAGCAGAGCACTGAGCCCACATTATGAGATGAGGCTCAGCACTAAGGTAACATAAGCACATGGCTTTCTGCTGTCCCAGAGTACCGGCAAAGCGAGCTCTGCACAGAGCAGAAAACAGTGTAGACATAACCGTGAACCTGGAGTAAATTCAGAGGTGGAATAACCCTTAAAATTGCCCTTGCAGTGTGTGGGCTAGCCACGCTGAACCCCTCCTCTTCCCTGCCCAAATCCTTCCACGTCTCCAAGTAGCAGTTTCCCTTACTACCTTTTTCAGTCCGTGCAGTGCAGATCACTTTCACGACAGCATTTGCTCACCCCTAATTCAACATGCTCTATTTATTCTTTGGACAACATGCAACTGTGGCAAGACTATATTTCCTAATTCTGTACAGAATGGGGATTTTAATGATGGGGAACAAAATCGACCCCTAAAGAGCTGTTAGCCATAATGTCCTTTTGGAAGTGGTTATTTGTCATTCACAGTAACAGGTCTACACAATTAGCATGTGATCATCATGCATTTAAAAATAAAGATGAGGGGGAGGGCACACCCTCACCCTGATGGAAATTGGTCCCACTTTGTAGASTTTATTGTTGTCTTGACTGCAGAGAGGTTACAGGCTGCAGCAAAGCTCTCGATGAATAACCCTTACTATGTATTACATGACGCATGATTTATGTTGAACATGGCACCTTATGATCTGTATTTCTACCGTCCTTTCACAATGCTTTCATGACTTAGCTCAGCTTGTCCTCTCTTTAACCTTTGTATTCAAAACATATTTACAAATATGCATATTTTACACATTTATATGGCATTCTGTCCTTCCGCCTGCTGACTCCACCTTCAAACAATGCTGGAAGCCCCACAGGTTTTAATGCATTCTGGCTTTTAGTTTTTCATTCAGAATTGTCCTGGTTTTGGCTGGGATAGAATTAATTTTCTTTCTAGTAGTTGGTATAGTGCTATGTTTTGGATTTAGTATAAGAAGAATGTTGATAACACACTGGTGTTTTTAGTTGTTGCTAGGTAGTCTACTTTCTCAAGGACTTTTCAGCTCACATGCTCTGTGAGGTGCACAAGAAGCTGGGAGGGAGCATAGCCGGGACAGSTRGRYCAGCTGGCCAATGGGGTATTCCATACCATATGATGTCATGCTCAGCATATAAGGCTGGGGGAAGAAGAAGGAAGTGGGGGACGTTCGGGGTGATGGTGCTTGTCTTCCAAAGTCACCGTTAGGCGTGATGGAGCCCTGCTTTCCTGGAGATGGCTCAACACCTGCCTGCCGATGGGAAGCAGTGAATGAATCCCTTGTTTTGCTTTGCTTGTGTGCGCGGCTTTTGCTTTGCCTATTAAACTGTCTTTATCTCAACCCACAAGTTTTCTCACTTTTACCCTTCCAATTCTCTCCCCCGTCCCACCTGGGGGAGAGTGAGCGAGCGGCTGKGTGGTGCTTRGTTGCCGGCTGGGCTTAAACCACGACAAGAATGGACCAAGGGCCAAGATGAAAAACCTATCATAGCATTGTTCTTCATGAATTGACTCTTATAAAAACTGAGGAAAAAGGGAAATGGACCAAACCCATTGCCATTACAGTTTAAAGTAAAATAATCTCCACTAGCCCTCCCATAAATGTAGTGGGAGGAAAGACTAATGTATATTAAAACAGAATGCTTCTTGCAGACAGGATCATTTAGTAGTACTGATGAAGCAAAGGAGATATAGTAACGTAGGAACAATTCCTTCAGCTACAGATGTTTACATATGCTGTGCAATAAGAATGCGCTTTGGGGAAAGCCAATGAAAACAGAATGTGACTTTTACGTGTTTGCTTGAAGAAGATTTTTTTTACAAGCTAACTTGAAATGTTTCTTAGCTTTCTAAATCATCTAATTGTTTTGTGTCTTTCTAAATCCTTTTGTAAGACACTTGGGATTAGATTGATGAAAAGTGCTACAGACAAGCCAGGTATTGTTATTAGAAGTAGTAGTTTTGCAACATCGAGCTGATGATCTCTTTTTTTTTCCCCCTGAATGTCTCCCAAAGARCACTATACTATTATCATCTTGATACATTTGCAGTGTTGTGCCCAGAATTGCGTTGGGTAAGATAACCAAGTACGGTAAATGTATATGCAAGTTTCTCTGCAAAGCTCACTTTCTTTTAAGCCTATTTCTGCCTTAATGGGATTCATTGCTTCCCTAAGCAGCCCCTGTAATTTTCAGCAAGGTCCTTTAACTCATTTAATGTGCAACATTTGTCCATGCCTAATTTGTCTGAGCCAGGCCATGTTTGTGTTTTCCTTGAGTTGCAGAAAGGTTGATTGTGAGGGTGGAACTGCCTGCCTCCAGTGAATATATTTCTTTCCGAATTACAGTAATTACCGCAGGTTTCATTTGGTTGGTGTTCTCCTCTGTGCCCCTCCTTGACAAGGTTAACAAGCAGAAGGTAACTGAACATCAAGAGATAAGTGCCTAATCACACGGGCAATTGTTGACAGTACCATTTCTCTGGTGATGGTGATAATGTTCTGTACTGGATTCTTCTGCAAAGGCACGTAGGAATTAAGTTTGCAACCCTAAGGATAACAATTGTAGATGTCAATAGATCTGCATTACCCCCAACTTGTATCCCTAAGAATATGCTGCCTCTGCTAAACAAAGACATTAGAGAAAATTAGAGATTTTTTCCCCCCAAACCCTACCCTGCTTTTTTTTAAGATTTATTTATCATAGCTAACTTTTAATGAATTCAATTGAAATATTTGTATTGACTTATCAGAACAGAATCTTTCTTGCCTCCCTTTTTGTCTCTGCAAGTATGTATCTGTGTACATGTATATATGCATGTGTGTATTTAAAATATATGTCACCAGGAATATATACATAATTATGTCTACGTATATACATATATGATCTCTCTCTCTCCCTCTCTTTCTCTGTATATGTATACGTATCTAGAAAAGGGAAAGGTAGGACTCTCATTCTGCCTTAAGAAATCCAGAAGTGTATTATAAATCTGATTTGCCCTGAAATATTCTAAAATTAGTTCACTTGTATAGTACTTACAGCCATCACTGGCCTTCTCAAGCTGCATTTGGTGACCTTAAACTCTTAAATGTAAAATTATGAAGGAAAATCTACCTTCCAGTTATTTTCTCCTGGTGACAACTGCATAATAAGGGAACAGATATTTTAGCGTTAGCATAATTTCTCTTTGAAGTTCTTCCCTTCTAAAATTTCTCTTACAATACCTTATATCACCAGGCCATCCAGTACTTAATGAACTGTAAGACCTAATATCAAAAACGCATTTTCTAAGGAGACAAGATTTATTTTTAAGATGTTATAAACATCAGGTATCTCAGAAGACTCTCATAATTAGCTCAATGATTCAAAGTAACCAGTTCTGTCTAACTCCCGTCACCCAGAACATTTATAATGGTTGCATTTACCCCATTTTTTCCAGTGATTAGGTCACTTTTTAGTCACAACCGTAATAAGTAAAGTCAGATTTTTAGAAATTATTCATATTCAGACATGTGTACAGTTTCTGCAGCTGTGTGACTGAATGTTTCTTTAGTGATATGGTAGAAGTTCTCAGACATGTAAATGGCATATTTATAATTCTCCTATTACAAAATTAAAAATCACAGCAATTTATCAATAACTTATAAACTGTTTTCCAATCTGATCTCATTTGCTCATGTTTCACAGAAAGTTAACTCCAGTGACTTCCAGAAAGTAGCATTTGATTTATCTTAGTGTGAGAGGCATAGGAGATTCTTCAAACAGATACTGATTTTCAGAGCATTTTAAGCATGTAATTGGATGTGCAATACCCTTTCAGAAATTCTAGGAAATAATTGTTATCTGGGAATTTTCATTAGAGGTCATAAAAAAGAAATCTCACATACAAGGGACTTGCATTTTCCACATCTTAGAATAAGTAAGGGAATGGACCTCCTTTTCTGTCAGGAAACATTAGAAGAATTTGGTTTCTTTTGGTCTAGCTCAATGTAGATATAAATACATTCAGACTCATTAATACCAGTGAGGAAGAACTCTGCACTTTTTTCATATCCAATCCATGACATGAAGATGTAGAGAAGAATTTGGGTCACAAGCCACCACCTAGCATACCGAACTATAAATCAGAGCAAAGGAAGAGGGAAGAATAGAGCTGCAAACTTGTTTCGTCTCTTCTCAGGATGAAAACRACACTGCTTCCCCATGCTTGTCAACTCCACATCTCCTTATTCAAAGCTGTGCCTGCCAGTTGTGAACTTGTATGCAGAAGTAGTTGCCTGGATCTAGCACAGAAGCTCAGATGTTTCTCCCTGAACTGGCCCAGTGTAAGCACTATTAAGAGGAAAAAGAGCAGGCACAATGGTTCTCATAGAATTAGATGAAATCAGAAAAAGTGTTGGTTTGAGCACAAGCTGAAACAGTCAACCATAATTTAATAAGGAAGGAATCTTTTTGTGCATACCCAAAACACTTTGATTTCAGTGTGATCACTTACCACACAATTTTTGAACCATTTAAGAATATAGGCAGACCTGAACAAACCTTCTCCTGCCTGAAGAAGTAAGGCTAAATAAAGAAAAATAAAATTCAGACTTTTAAAATACTTGCATAAGCAAAGTTTAATTTGTTTATGAAATGGTCCTAGGTAGCACCATTGCTTATTCTTCATATGACAGATGAGAGGCGGACTTGATCCAACAGGCTGATGCACATGGTGCAGACCTCTATAGCAAAAAGCCCTCGCCTGTTCTACTCTGTCCTGGCATGCACGGGCTGTTGGAGTCCAAACTCAGCAGCGGGAACATCTGATGCCCTTAAAACACTGAAAGCAATGAAAGAAAAAGGGTGTGGTGTAATGATTGTATGAAAAGCCTCAAGAAAGGAGTGGCTAACAGGGCACTGTTTAACAGTGTGTAACTTCACTGAGGATGAACACCGTACAGTAGCAAGCAATGTTAATTAACTCACCTGGGAGGAACAGACATTCAAACCATTTGCCTGGGACATTTAAGGTAGTCTCCAGTCAAAGGACCAGAAGTAAAAGCCCAAGCTCCCTCTTGTAGTCTGTGAAATGAGGTCAACACAACCAGGAAGGCAATTCAGAGAAACTAAAGATGCCTAATTTATATGCCTGAAGCAGACAGTTGTGAATATCCCCTGTGGTGAGTAACAAGAATGTGTCAGTGCTATTCCACAGTAAAAGGATTGTTAACTGCAGAGCTGCAATGTAAAGAAAAAATAACTTCATAAAAATACTCCCTACTGAAAAATGGAAAGTTACTTTTTTCTATCAACAGGTAAATAGTACATTCTTGATAATGCAGTACATACACTGGAAGAAACTAACATAGTGTACAGTTCACTCAGGTTCATAAACTTCAAAGCAAAACTTGTCCTCTTTCTTTTAAAACTTAAAAAACCCACACCCACACCCCCCAAAAAAAAMCCCAGACCTGGCCGTGTTTTGATAAATAGACAAAATTAGAGTAAAGCAACAACTTGTGGAGCATGTGCTGTAAAAAAGAACAAATAGCAACAACCTTTACACACGGAAACAGAAGAGTGTATTCTTGTGGGAGGTGAGAATATTTTATTTTAAATCACAATATTCTGTTTAAAATCATTACTTGAGAACACAGAGGGTGGGAGACAGCAGCCCTAATGAGATGTTGTGCTGGCTGTAGATCTCTGAGCCACATTCTCTTGGAGTCAGACTCCCATTTTCCAGTGAGCATTTTTACTGCCAAAAATACGTCTACAATTGTATCAATATGTATTTTCTCCCCCATCTTTTGGCTGAACACAGTCCTCTTCAGATAATACAATATTACTGACACACAAAAGGCCTTTCAGGTCATGGGGCTGCTGCTGATTCACATGTAGATTACTGTTCAGAGCTACACATGCTGCCAAGCTCATTTCACCCCAGCTGAAGAAAGAAGAATACTTCTCAGACTTTATCGCAAACTTAAATGGGTTTTCATTTTTGTAAGAGGACGGGTTTTAATATTATGTTCTGCTTATAAATATATATATATATATTTTTAAACTCCATCTAGAGCTTTGCACAACATCCCATAACATCCCAAAGAAAGGGTCCTGAATATATGGGCTACAAAAATTGATAGCAACTGATGCTTTTTAGCTTTGCTTTGAGGCCAATTGAATTAAGTACCATGGAAGATTCAGGTGGTTGAAATACACAAAAAACGAGAGTGTTTCCTGGAACCGCTAAATAATGTATTACTTCTCCCTGTGCTGCTGTGTGATTCTCTAATAAGTATTTTACTGACAGTATTACAGCAACCTTGATGGTACTCTCACTTCATTTCAGCCTAAACTCCAGTTGAGTTTCATTTTATCTGGAACTGGTTGACCATTCACTTTCAGCATGCAATGACCTATCTTTCAGTGTGTCACAAAATCTCTGAGTTTATCTGGAGTATCTGTCCTGCATCTTGCAAAATAATCAGCTGTTTCATTCACACTATTTCCATGTGGTTTTATTCCTACCTTTACAAGTGTATCCCTGTGGAAGAGGAGCATTAGATAAAGCAGACAGGTTCCTATGAAAAAGACACTACCCACACGTTGTTTACCTTGTAAGTGAATACTCAAATCAATAGATCTACCTATCCTTCTCTGCTTTTCCCTTCCCCCACCTCTGCCTTGCCTACTATCTTTGCACAGAATTAAAGGTCTAGTCCATTTTATTTCAAACCTCTCTGTATTTGTGCCTAAGAAGATGCAGAGGTGTATAATATTACTTAATGACCCCTCAGAGCAAGCCATAGGGCTTGAACCCCTCAAGTTACCTTTCCCCAAACACAGTACTGCATACCTTCAAGTGTTTATTCTGTGCGATGACAACTATGAGTGCCTCACGCTAGCCATCCTCTACGTCTGGAGTGATTTCATCAACCAGAGCAGGAAGGCACTATCTTCTGGTGGGGTCTGGGATCGAGGATTTTTATGCACTCAAACACATTTAGAGGGAGATGCAGAGGCATTGCCGCAACAGGCTCAGCAGCCAAGCCCAAGTGACCCATTAAGTGTAAAAGGGTTTTTGCCTGAAGAGTTCAGGGTCTCAGTGGGGGAACTGTTGAGCAGTTGCGGGCAGCAGGTGGCCTCTCTTGTCTTTAGTGAGCATCCTAAAAAATGCTAGGGGGGAAAAAGCCCATTTAAACACCTGAAATACGATAACGGTCATGTTTGTGAAGGAAATCTATGTGCATATGCTACTGTCTGTTTTTATTACCTGCAGAAACACACCCTACTAGAGAGACAATACAGAAGTAGAACATAGTTATCTTTCCTATAAATTATCCCTTCCTTTCTAAGTCTGCACATTTTGTCTGATCTATTAGATAGCCAGTAGGTAAAAAGCTTTATAGACAGTGGAAGTCTCTCTCTCTCTTTTTCTGGCTATGCATGTGTTCTGGAAGTGCAGAACTAGCTCTATTGAATAACTTTCTGTCTGTTAACTATGAGCAGTTCTTAAAAGAATGGGAAAGAATCCACTTAAAAATGAATCCGCTTAAAACTACAAACACTAAGAATGCAGAGCTGCGGCTGGTATTAACACGAGTACCRTCTGAATTCTCAAGAACCTTTTCCACTTACATAGTATATCGGCGGTAAAATTAAATGCATTTCAGTAAATATGCATTACACATACTGGTGGAATGGAAATGATATGTGCAGGCAGATGCAGAAAAACACCCATATGTGTACAAGCACATAAAATACTCAGACAGAAATAAGACTTCCGAGAAACTCATTGCGTCTTCAMTGTGCAATTTTGCTGTCCTAAAGAAAACCCAAGTGCAAGTAGCAACCTGAAAACAGCAAATAAATCAGCTGCAAACCTGGTCCCAGCAGCTCTAGCATCATGGCATTGTAGACTATACAGGGAGAGCAGAGGATCTCAGCAGCTTCTATCCTCTCAGAGTCACCTTCCTCTGAGGTGTTAGTAACACTGAGCTCCCTGGTCTCAGGCCAACACAGGCAGAGTTTACTGTAGGCTTGCTGCTTTCTGCCCAGTAAAATCAGGGACTAGAAAGGCCTTATCTTCACGGAAGCAAAAGTGATATGTTGTTAGTTTCTTTGTTTTAACAGAGCATTACAAATCTGAGAAATAATTGCAGCTCGCTTTTCCATGAAAAGTCTTAGAGCAGTAGTTACCTGTGGTGAAGCTGTAAGAGTCTCTACCATATTTTCATAAAAGGACTTAGTTTGTGTGTCTTTTCTCATTATAAAAATTCACCTTTTTTGCTGGTGAAGAGGTAAYCAAAGTTCTAGTTAATTGGTTGCAAGTCCAGAAGACACAGAAGCCATTAGGTACATTATTCACAAATTTTAGGAAAATAGGAGGAGATGATGGGGGAATGGAGCTTCACATACACTTTATTTAAGACTTTTGCTGTCTGGCATAAACTAACTCATCTAAAGGAGCCCCAAGACTAGCCTGATTCAGTGTATTCAGTGTTACCTCTCTTTCCATGCTGGGAAAAATGTTTTCATGTCAGTATGAGTACTCTCCCAACAAACCTTAACCAAATGAACTGAAGTTATTATCGTCCATCTCTCTGAGCACAATAGATTTTTAATGAGGAATACATGATCCTAACTCAGAGCCTATGGCTCCCACTTGCCTTCCTTCCCCTTCCTCAGTTACATGAGATGGTTTCAAGGATACAAAATAAGCTGTAGTCACTGTTCTGCACTGACTCTAGTATGTCCCCAAGGTAAGTCTGAAAAGTTTGGATTGTTTTGGGGAACAAGCCAACAGTGCTTTCAATTCTGTTAAATGCTATGCAAATAGCTCCTTTTGGTCATGAAGTGGCAGGCCAGTGTGTCTTTGTTTATCATTAGGTATCTGTACTAGGTAAATCTGGCTTACACTTCATTACTGTTTGCTGTCCTTTCTGCTGCTGTTTACCCTCACATTTGAAACGAACCTGACAACTGAAAAGTTGGATTTGTAAATAGATTAACACTGTCCCACAAAGATAACTGAAGAAATCAATGACAGTTGGACCTCCCCCTGAGAGCTATATCATATGCTTCATAAGGATGCTTTACAAGATTTATTTGTGCATCATCTATAATAACTATGCTCTGCTGGTTATTTCTTCATGCACTGATATGAGGTGCAGCATTTCACACACTTAGAAGTTTTGATTTTTAAATGAAATCATAAAAAAAAAGACCAAGTCACTTAAATTTCTTGTATTTGAAGATTAAGTGAACTTTGTACATTATAAACAATAAACGAAGTAACCTGAGAACTGTAAAATGTGTCCTTGGTTTTTGGAGGCAATACCAAATGGCAGACTGTGAAAGTGTCATTATAACTTTGAGGAAAAATTTTCATTTTATTGCTTTCTCATCATACATGACAATGGGAARTGAAATCTGATAGGAAGACTATTTCAGGACTCTCATAAGCACCAGCAATTATTGTTTGAAATCAGTTTGAATGAGTACAGATATGTTACCTTTGTTGAACATTTTTCCTTATTTGGTAGCATTTCACCTAAGAATCTGTGTTTTGTGAAGTAATTAAAATATACCCACATCAGTGGTGAAAACACCAGTGTATAGAAAAGTAATGGACTTCAATTACTTTGTAATAACTCACTGTCTGTTCAAAAGGATGATATTTTAAGGGTTTCTTCAGGCATTTAAACAACCATATCTGTAGCCCTCCCTGCCTTCTGCTCAGGAGCAGAAGTAGAAAGATCAGATGAACACCAGCACCAGTGGAGAACTCCTATCAAGTGTTATGTGGCTAGGTAGTTGCAATCACTGCCATCTCATGGCCTGTGGTACTTATCATACTACATGGAGCAAAGGATGAGTTAAATCTTTGGTCACCAAGCCAATTCTTCCCTGTTTCCTTGCACCTTGTAATTGTTTTCCATATTCAGCATAAACATATGCATGATTCTGCATATATGTTTCTGTGTGGATGTTTTAGAATGGAAAATTCTGATTTAAAGGTGTTCAAAGCGGCAGGTTTGCACGTAGATCTGATTGTCCCTGCAAAAGACAAATTTGATGATGGTTCAAGACCATAGATGCAACTCCAGCAGAAGCTACAGGCTGTCACAAAGCTTAATAATTTCCCTCCAAAGCTTAAAATGACCATTCTGGCCTTATTTAACCTAGTATAAAACACAGTAGTATGYATATATTTAAATAATTGGGTTTTCAGGAAGAAAATTAATCCAAAATACTGTTCAACAGCTACAGTATGTCCCCAGAGGAGAGGTATGGGAGAGAATGAATCAAATTGAACATCAGGATAAAGAACTTCTTATTCAGACTTTGTTGTTAATGTGATTATTGGTGATATTACTATGAATCTGATGTTTGGGCTATGTTAGCGTTTGTAGTCAAACTCAGTAATTTGGCTAATGGTCAGAATCCAAAGATGTATACACATAATAAAAAATTAGTCTGTGACCCAAAGACATATGATAGTGCCATTTCAGTAAGAAAAAAAATCATGACATATTGAAAAATTCTCCTCCTTTCCTGTCCCTCCTGCTTGTACAGAAAATAAAGGAAAAATCACATTTGAATGTTATCTTTTTATAAACTGATTTTTGCCTCATGCTAGTGAAATCTCATTCAGAAGCTAACTGTAGTGGTAGGAAGCTGTTGCTCCTTTTACATCCTCAG
Source organism: Oceanodroma leucorhoa (assembly GCA_030449065.1). NCBI lineage: Eukaryota > Metazoa > Chordata > Aves > Procellariiformes > Oceanodroma > Oceanodroma leucorhoa. The sequence goes on along the minus strand of JASVER010000023.1, from coordinate 8,058,222 downwards.
TTACGTGGCTGTGAGATGAGGCCAGAAAGGAAAATAAGTGAATCCTCTTGGAGATAATTCTCCTCTACATGGGATTTTTTTTTGTCATGAGTGCCTGATGGAGTTTGCAATGATTTTGTCTTTCCCATGTTCTCTGTTAATAGCTTTCAAGGCACTGATGCATAACTTCTTATTTTGGCAATGGTCTTTCTCAAGGAAGAAAAAAATTGCATTTATGCTCTTTTATACTGTCTTACTATATAGACTTAATTTTAACCACTTAACTTAGGGGTTTTATCAGTTTCCTTTTCTGTATAATTGAAGTAATGTCTGCTTTCCATGCACAATAAACTATTTTAAGGCCTATGTGCAGAAATATTTCTATTATTACAAATACTAATTATTAGTAAATGATTCTAAGTCTCTCTCTCCCCCTGCCAGTAGATGGGCATGGGTATGATAAGTGTACTAATAATATACAAAATCTGAAGGAAAGCAGATCTTCTCATCTTGATCCAATGGTTTTAATTGTCAGTCATTAATAAATAGGATACTGCAGTAATTTTCACTAATTTGTATTCAGGGTAGCAGTTTTGAGAGTACAGAATTGTATTTGTTATCTCATTTTTGTGAACATTCTGCCAGAGGCTCTAGATCCAAATTTTCTAAACTTGGCAGCTATCTGTATCTATTCGACAAATTGCTAGTCCATCTCAATTTTCAGGACATCCATTGCATATCTTTTCTTAACCCCAAAATGCCACAGATGACACACTTTTTTTTTTTTTTTTAATAATGTATAGAAAAATAAATGTGCACATGTCCAAATGATAACAGGATTGAGCAAAGGTTGCTTTCAAAATCTAACTCTGAGTTTACTTGTATGTCTACAAATTTGAGGCATTCTTCCACACTGCAAGGAATGATCTTGAAAAAAGCACTCTCACTTATAGCTCACTGCTCATCTTAAAGAGTATTAATTGAATTTCCATTGGGAATTTTGTCTTGGGAGTTGTCCCTATACTTATAACTATATCTTGGTTCTGGTTGTCTTGCTGAAGAATAACATCGCATTATACTAATGGAACGATCACTTCAGTATAATAATGGGGCATAGACTATCATGCTACTTCCCCCAAATGTTAGTATACTGTTTAATATCACTGGCTAGGGAATCATCAGCAAACTAATTGTTACTTTGAGAGAGTGGGTTAATATTCATAGTGATGTATTTCACTGTACTGAACCTTAATCCTCAAGGTTCAATGCTGTATCTGTCACTTTTTTTATATACGTTGTACATAATCCTTGAACCAAATTATGCAGAGCTGTAAAGTCTGCTTACCCTGCCTTGCTGTCCATACTACAGTGCTTACTTTGCCAATGTGCTTGCAGAGCATGAATAACTGTGTGACCTCTCAAAAGTTTGCCAGCTGAGCTGGAGAGTAGGTGAGGTTGTAGCCACTCAACTTGACTCTCAAGGACACTCTTCCACATAGTTTCTACCTTTAGAGCTTTGACTTGTTGAAGTCAGTGGTGTAGTTTTGCCCCTAGTCCCTGATTCATATCCTGCTGGCCTCACCAACAGTAGGGGTAGTACCATACTCAGCATATAGCCTCGCTGCCAAAGGGTTCTCCAGCACACAGGGTACTCCACGCACAGGCTGAAAGGAGAAGAAAGCTCTGGTAGGGGCTAAAAAGGGGAGTTTATGTTTCTGCTTCTAGGACCTTTTCTAGCCATGCAATGCCACTGATCCTTATTCCAGCAGTTGACCCTTCTATTCTCTTGATGTTGTCCTTTCATTTTTTCTGTATGTTTGCTTTTTCTCTTCTCTGCAAAAACAATATTTCCAAGTTTTGATCATTATTCATACCTGGGGACCTGACCACTCAGTTCTTGCCATAGAATAATGTCGCTGTGCCGAATTGCCTGATAGAACCAGTCTGATTTATTGTTCATCTCAAATACACCAGGCATATTCTGCCTGTCTTGGCTTCTTTCTTTGTCTTTCTCTTGTCACTTGCTTCCAATCAAGCATGGAATTGATTTTTTTTTGGATCTTACTTCTTGCATATAAAGCTGTATCTGACCTATTCCATAAGCACGTTGTGTTTACTGCCTTTATATAAAGCTCTGCATGTCAGCCTGAGATTGAATTGTATTGGTTTGATAAGCATTGCTATATCTATCATCTGATTTCGAAATGACATACCACTGTGCCTCAGGTTATTCTGCAAGGAGATATGTGTGATGTTTGGATCTTTTGATCCTCCTCTGAAAAAAAGGGAAGCGATAACACATATTTTACTGAAGATTCTTCTGCTTGCTTAATATCATTCAGTTTAATTTGCTTTTAAAACAGCATCCAGCATTTTGTATAGCAGGCATGAAAAAATAACATCAAATCAAGCATCAATGATATTTCAAAAACTGTTTAGAAGTTCACCAAGAATTAGGTCATGGCCATTGCTCAGCTGCAAAAAGCAAGATTCAGCCTGTGTGTCAACAGAGGGGAAAAGCAAAGACTGCTTACCCAGTTCTCAGMGATTAAGTAAATGGGAGGTAGAAAATGGGCAAAGATCATCAGATATTACAGCCCTGCTCTTTCTTCCTCTTTTTCTGCTCAAGGTGACTGGAACAGAGCCAGCTGCTTCACAAAAAGGGAGAGCAATGAAGAGAAAGAGAGCATGAGATACATTCTGATATTTTTTGTCCACCTCCTAGGGTACAGGAACTGGGCTTCATCCTTTTGATCATCTTATAGAAGAAAAAGAATCCAGAAAATGTTGTTTAAAGATTCCTGTTAATCCCAGTTAGGGAGATATGACATTCTAAGTCAGGCCCAACTGTGCAAACTGTGTTATGAAAATTGAAGTAACCCCAGAGCACAGAGAACATAAGCACACAAAGCACCTGTGGGGATGGCTGTGATGCAGGAAAATATCATGCAAAACTTTTAATTATTCCAGCAGTGACTCTTTCAAAAAGTTATATATGTAGCCTTTCAATAAAACTTTCAACTTTCAATAAGACCTCTGTAATTTAGCCCCAATTAACAGTTAAATTTTTGAGTTGTTACTTATCAACAAACAATCATAAATATATAGCTGTACACAACCAATATTTTCATAGCCACCTGAACTTGGCTCAAATGAAATAAATGATTWTTAAAGAGAAAGAGAATTTCCCAAGTGGAAAAAAAAAAGGAGACAAGCATCCTTTTTCCACTCTATGACAATTAAAAGAACAACATTATGAATATCAGAGGACTGTAGGTATTCAGCGGAAAAGGTAATGAGTTAGTTAAAAGGACTCTAAGTAAAGATGAATTGCCAGGATGACCTCTATGTACTGCTCAGGCATATTCACAGTATGGTGTCAAATCTGCCATTCTCATTACCTTTGTTTTTCATGATCCTCCAGTTATATTTAAGGATTTAGATGCCAGGTTCAGCTGCCAATCAAAAGGCAGAGGTTAACAGATACTGAAATGTTAGAAAATATGGGAATTGTATGTTAAAAAGCTAACTAGTCTTCAGAGAGAGAACAGAGCTGGAGCCAGGAAAATGGAATTATGTTTAATCGGCAAAAGAATAACTAAATTCACATTACTTGGTAAAAACTGTTCTAATTATTAAAGTCAGCGATGAAAAGGAGAACTAAATATAAAATCTATAAATATAAAATTTTCTATATCTTACAAGTCAATGTTAAAATCAAAATGGGATTATGGAATAAAAAAGAAAAACTAAACAGATGGTGATCGTCCAATCAACGGAAAAATGGAACAGGTAAGGTAATGTAAATAGAGGAAGCATAAATTATTGCAGAATTATGGATCTATCAATTTATGAAGGACAAAGCACAGAAGGCTAAAATAAGGGTAATAAAGGATAAGAATGAAGGAAACTACTGCACATGAACAGTCCTGTGTTAGCTGGTTTATCATGTCAAAGACTACGTGAATGAACTCAAAAAATAARAAGCAGAAAAAAAATCTTTCTGTTTCACAGGACACAAGAAAGCATGTTTAGGAAAAATGTTTGTAAAGATAAGAAAGGCAAAGAAATTATAAAAAGGCGTGATCACAGGGCACTTCAACTGAACACTTATCAATGTCAATTTAAGTTAAGGAATAGTAAAATAGGACCTACGTTCTTATATGTAATAGATAGCAAATATGTAATAAAACTAATTTTATCCCTTTATAGAACCGTTGAAGACAGCTAATGTTCTCTCTAAAATGTAGAATATATCATATTTAACCATGAAAAGTGGTTGAGCTCAGACTAAATACTAAAAGAGTCATGTTTTACTACTAGTTATAATTGCTTGAATTCAGCCAGAAGTATTTGCCAGTATTTTTTCAAATATCATTGGCACATTTGTGTTGCTATTATTTCTACAGTAGATTTGCCTCCTTTTTTATCCTTGGGCAGATTACTTTTTTCCTGGAAGAAGTATTTTCAAAAAGCAATAGCAGAAGGAGTACTTCAGCACTGGAAATATTCAGTGCTGGACTGTGAGATCATGAAACGAGAGTGAGTTTTGACAGTAGAACTAGAAGAATAGCTGTGGTCTTGACAAGCAAAGAGGAAGGAAAAGGAAGAGAGCATGAACAACCAGGGAAGGGATGACAATGAAAAATTGCTTACCCTGACTTTCCAAAAACCGTGATGCCTTAACAGCAAGGCAGCCTGTTGCAGCAACAACCAAGGAGAAGACCTGAGATCATCTCTTAGTTTTACAGTAAGAGCATCTTCCTGTCCTACCCTTCTTCAAGTCCAGTGCTATTTCCTGYTCCTGATTACATGTTCTGTCATCCACTACTCAGAAGACTAATTTTAATCAATGTCATTCTCTGCACATTGCCTAATCATCCGACGTGAATAGGGTATCCGTCATCTTTCTCACACCAAGCCCCAGCAAACTACTGCAACGAAACAGCAGTTTTCCCGCCTCAAGGAGAATGATTATAAAAATCAGAGGGTTGAACACGCAGAAACTTGGGGCAGGGATCTCCTCAGACCTTTTTCCTCGAAGGCCAAGGAGGTGTAAGCCTCTTGGGAAACCAGTTAAGRCCTTTTGTTGTCTCCTGATCCGGCAGAAATTTAAAGTAGCCAAAGCACAGCATACATATGAGCGTGTCTTGAAATCCAAAAGATGTGGGTCATCCAAACTCTTTTAGCTTCAGTACTGTTGGTCCGCAGTAGTGGAATCTACTACCAAGAGGAGCTGAACTTTTGGAGTTTTACTTGAATTGCACAACAGCACACAGTGATATTGGAAGGTCAGAGGACTGTTATAGCAATAAATAGACAATTCAAGAGAGCAGAAAAAGAAAAGAAGTTTTGTATTCATGCCTTTTCCTTATCCTGAGATATAGCTTAAGTAGCTGCAAATGTCCTATGAATGAAAATCTTTGGTGSATATGCACAGTTTAAATACACTTCATTTATCTTCTGGAGGCAGGAAATGGAGAGAAAAAGGGAGAGAAAGACATGGGGTTGCTGCGAAATGTATGTTTGCTGCTGGTAGAATTCTTGGCCAAAAGAATCTCAACATCTGTATAGATTAGAGAGGTACCTCAAAATTTGGATTTCTGTCTGTATATACTCACACAACCACTTTGCTTCCAGACTCATGGAAAACTGGAAAAGAAGAGGTAATTATAATATTTTTTTATCAACTTTTTAAATGATAACCTCCCAAAAAAGGAAGATCAAATTCTTTTTTTTTTAAGCTTGACTCTTGCTAATTCCTTAAAAAATATATGCATGCATGTGCATATAATTGTAAAGTATGAGAGCTTTTTTCGTGTCTGTGATTTTTGTACTGTTCAGCATTCTCTACTGACATTTATGAAACTCAACAGGTCTGCATTTCATTTTCCTTTTAAAGTGCTTCTCATTCTCCCTAACTTCAGCCTGAATTATGAAGGTCAGCCTACTGGGTTCATTGACCAAGCTTTGCAGAAATTCCACAAGCAGCAAATAAATGGGATTGTCATAATGTTTTTTTCCATGTTAGCCACATGTTTGCAGTTGAAACCGCATTGCATAATATAGATTTCCATTCACAGGCTTAACATATTTAAAACTGAAGAGTCTCTTCAGTGCCACTATGAAGAGTGTGTGTTCATGGCAAGGACAGTTCTTGCAGCCCAATGAATGTGTAATATTATATAAAATCAGATCTAATAATGTCTCAAATACAGAATAATGAAGACCTTGTTTATGAGCTACTAGGATGGGTCACAGCAACTCAGGTGACCTATTTTCTCTAGATTCATGTGCATGAGTTACGACTCATTAGTTTGAGAAGCAAATTAGTCTCTAATTTTTTTCTTCTTCTACTATTTGCAGATAGAGAGGTGTTTAGACTAGATTCTGAAGCCTGTAGTAGAAATTCTTGCCTGGGTTATAATCATAACACATGCCTCCAAAGTAAACCTACATTAGCACAACTCAATGTGGTAATTAAGATAGAAAAAGACAGTACTAAGCTGCATGGCRTATCAGATTCCTTGGGGAGAAAAAAAGGACTGACGTGACTTGAAATGTGTCCAAAGGGTTTAGTTAGCCTCCAATTAGCTGCAAACTTCCTCTATTAAAATGCATAACAAATACAGCCTACGTGTCCCTGAACCCTTCATTATTTAAGCCCTAATTTCAGATGGTTCTTTTATTATAGCATATATCCCAAAAGCTAGCATTGACTTTTAATTACACTATACAATCATTGCTGTCAGGTGATAAGTTGGAAGGACAGAATACTCCAGGGCACATCTGGGTGAATCACGAGAGATCAGTCTTAACCAAAAGCAAACAGCTGAACAAAGGCAAACATTCTAGGAACAATCTACAATAAAATGAAGGCCAAATGGTCATCTCTCCTTAACCTTGTATTTTACACCTGCCATGAAATCCAGAGAGTTTACTCAGGCAGCCAGACAGAAGTGTAGGGACTGGGAATGTGAAGTGGAAGAGAATGTGAATTGCGCTCGACTCCTTGCAYCTCCTCAAGTTCAAAAAGGACACACAAGTTTCTTTTTTCCCTATTACTGTTATTGATCTCTTATTACAAAGGTCATGTTGGGGGTTGGTTGCTGAAGATTTCCATACTGTGCCAATATAATTAATATATTGGGGCAGGAGGGAAGTACATCAGGCAGGTTTTAGCTTCTGTCTTTGCGTTTGTTTTAATGCTGTCTACTGTCTCCTGGCCATTGYCCATTTTAATTGTGTCTGTGTGAGAAACCCGACTTTGAAGGTGGGCTGCAACAGTTGATTAGATTTTGAAATGAGGAGGTATTCATACATCCTTGGGATTGCTGGGTGGTGGTGACTGCTGATTCCAAATCAGGAGGACGCAAAGCAACCGCTAGTGAAAAAGCCATGGTCAGAAGAGCACAGAGCAAGCAGGGAGCTGGTTGTGAGTGTCACCCTTTTAAAACTCAGAGGCCTGCCTTAGCTGTCTGCTGACATCAGGAAAAACAGAGCTGGGAGAAGACTTACATGAGTATTATAACTACATGAGCAGTATCACACTGAGTATCACTTTTTTATTTACTTATTGTCTACATTTATGGAAAATAAGCCACTTACTTAGGCTGGAAGAGCTTGTTTAAGCTTATTTTGAGCTTGTTTTCTTGCATGGGGAAAATATGACAGACCAGCTGATGTACAATAAAACACTGCATATCCAACCAAGAATATATTGCTCAGAAATGTATTCTTCTGCCTGCTGTGTACCCTTTTCCCCTTTCACAATGTTCTTTCATGTGGGAATCTGGAGGGCTTAGTATTCAGCTGAAGTGTATGATATGCAATAACCCTCTTTTTTCTTTCCTATCTCTCAGTGCAACTATGACACCTCCACTGCATGAGCAAGTCACACAGGGATCATATAGGAATTGTACTGAAAACAGAGAATTTTCATTTTGTTGCAGTTACATGTGTTCTGAGGATTTATGCGGAATTATTTTTTTTATCATACATAATTACCTTCTCAAAATCAGGTATTTCTTCCTTAAAGGGAAAAAGCAAGCAAACATGCAAAACCACTCCTTTTCTTTCCTTAAATGTTTTCAAAATAAAATCCACATTTTCTAACAAAAATTAGTATTGCTAACTTCTATGGCTTCTCTTTCTTCACTTTAAGATGGTTACAACTGTGAAGTTAGGAATCAAGACTGGTGCAGCCTTCAAAAGGTTATTTTCCTCACAGTTTTCTTAATAATTTCCTGGGAAATTTAGTTGTGTTGGGATGCAGTTATGTAGGACAAACACATTTTAAAGGGTTCCATAGCAAATACTAAATTTTCTAAAGTGAAAGAAACCTGAAAAGGTAATAGGCAACAATCATTACAACAGTAGGTCAAAGGATGCTGAAATCCCAATTCAGTACCGCTACAATTAAGTGCAGGCTGTATTCCTATGCTGAATTTGGCCACGAAGCATATAATAAAAATAGAAGAAGGGTCAGAGGAAGCTATAAAGTAATGATATGAGATCATTCAAAGCTTATGCAGCCATTTGGAAGTCCTAGTTTGAAATATCTAACCAACTAAAATCAGTACCATTTGGGGCATTTTTTGAATACTCAGAGGTACTGAAATGTCAGGTGTAAGCTTAAAAAAGAGATGCCAAGTTAAAGTGCAGAAAGTTACTAAGGGAGTGAAGAGATTAATAAATACCAATATAATACTATGCATTGCTAAAATATAATTACTTGTGTTGGTTAAGGTTAATATTCTCCTTTCTAGATAAGCTGCACAGGAATGAGTTGAACATTAAGCCTAAGGTAAAAGTCAGTCACTGAATAATACTGCTTTTCTGGTGCTGGAAACTCAGTGTGAAATGTTTTTTAATCATGCCATTAACCCACAGCAGACAGGTACAAATCAACAGAATGTATACAGCAGTGCCTTCTGTTTACCAATGCGGGATAATCCTAATTAACAACAAATCAATTGTGAGTGATATATTATTAGAGAGAAGCATTTTTTTATATATAAAACTGCTTAAAAGAACATATTTAGGTCAAGCTTTGGGCAGCAGGCATTAATCAGAAATACAAAGAGAGTGACCTGTTTAAAACACTGCAGAACTGATCTTCCCACAAACAAAGTGGCTATGACTATGTAGCCAGGCAAAGAGCTATTCTGGCTGCACAGGCTCCCAAAGCCACAGTGTTGGTGATTAAATCAGTCTGAAGCTCAAGGTCAAAATGTTCGTGTTTTAAATAGTTCAGAGCACAAAACACCAACAGAGCAGTTGGATGGGGCGCTAGCCTGCCTTGGCTTGATAGAGCCAGACTGCATTGACAGAACCATGGACCAGTTTCAGAGCGCAACCTATAACCCCATCTAGCCATCTATTCACATGTGAAGAGTACAAGTGATTGGTGAATCTGATCGAAAAATGGGTTTGAATCTTCACCTAACTGACTGTAGCCTCTCCCTTTGAGAGGTTTCCTCTACAAGCCTGATTTGACTTTTTTTTCCCCCCAAGTAATGAATAGGTATACTTAAGTATTAATTAACAGCCCTGGATTCAGTCTAACAGGAATGTCCTTGTACCATACTGTTTTTTTCTCTTTTTTTTTTTTACAGGAAACAGGAGAATAACTGAAGTCTGGACTTCTTGACCAAGCTTATTCATTTAGGTCTGTCCTGTGCCTCATGACTGATATTCGCATTCTTTGTATAATTGCTTGTACGGGGTGGGGGGGGAGGGAATAACAAAGAGAAGAGGTTCAGAGATCCTAACTTAAGTTCCTGGAGTTCCCTGAATCCTTCATCCAAATGTAGGATCCTTGATAAAAAAGGTGTAAGAAGCTATGAGGGATTATTTTGTACATGTCCTTACTGGTATTTGACTAAACTAATATCTCAGTGGACTGCTCCTAACAGCATCCAGTGATAAGAGACTCCACGATCTCCCTAGGTGATCTATTCCATTGTTGTTTCATTACTCTTTGGATTAGAAAGACTTTTTCCTCAAAGATTCTTCTTCGGTTTTTTTCCTTTTGCAAGGAACRATATGTCATGTGATTACTATGAGGAGCCATAGTCACCATAGACCTGGAGAACATTTTCCTCCTTTCCCTTTTTGTAAACCATAAAATCCTTTAATTTTTTTTCTCCTTTAGCCTATAAAATCCTGATTCTTTCCCTTGTCCCTCACAGACAGAGTGTACTAGATCCCTGATCATGTCCCTGCCATCTCTGAATTTTTTCCTTGTGGTCCTCAACCTTTTCAAATCAGAATGTCCAAATGCTACTCAAYGGTCCCCCTAACTCCTCATCAAGTCTGAGCAGAGTGAGAGGATCATATCAAAACTGCAACATGTAAAACATCTGTTGTATCCAAGTAAAACATTCACTTTTTTTCACAAGGTGGTGTTACTGTTGATGCTGGTTCAGTTTGTATTCCACTATAGCTCATCTTGTTTAGCCATCTTGTTTCCCATCCTGCGTTTATACAATTAATTATTCCTGCCTAAAAGAAAAACTTTGTACTTCCTGAGCATCATTGCACCCTTTGAGACATCAGTTTGCTGAGAAGATTTTGAATCCAACATACAGTCCCTTCTATCATCATGTGGCTCTCAAATGTTAACAAATATGCTGTTTTAATCAAGATGATCATCAGTGAAGATATTGAAGAACTTTAAAATCATGACTCTCCCTGAATTAATCCTATTCAATGTTTTTCCCATTTTGACAATGAACCATTAATAGATACAATTTTAAGTGCAGTTTACCCCTACCTAATAGTACTTCTATCAAAACAATACTTCCCTAGATTTATTTTTAGAATGGATTGTAACTGCAAAAGGTCATGATGTATAACACCTCCTGTTTTCATCATTATCCTTGTTATGCAGAATTTTTGGCTTTGCTCAGTTCCTTGTTATCTTGCAAATAGTTAGCTGAATTATTTATTCCAGATTCTTCTGAGGAATTGAAAATAACCTGACTGGTTGTCAACTCTCTGACTTTTCTTTTTTTCCCTAACTCCTTGACCTCTTTAAAGATTGACATGATGTTTGCCTTCTAGCATCCCATGAGTCTTCAAAGATAATCAGAAATGTTTCTGAGTTTTCTTCAGCTGAACAGCAGAGCTTAGTGAAATTAAAAATACTGAAGCATTGGATACTCTGAAAACAACCAGGAAATTGACAGGGAAACTCATGCAGAGTTAAGGCAGTACCCTCTTAAACCAGCACATTCTGGCAGATGTAGAGTTCTAATTAAGACCTTTTTTTTTAAGTTTAAACCATTATAAAATTCAAGAATGAACTTGAGTGCTCCATAAAGTAACTTAAAATGCCAAGGGAAAGAACATTTCACTCTCTTGTGAAGGCGTTTTCCTTCATGTTGCAAGGGAATATACATGAGAACAAAAGTTGGAAAACAACCGTTTTGCTTTCACAAAGTTTAAGAAGATATGTATATAATCACATTTTTAATAAATACATTATACATTTTAACTCTTTATGGTATATAACCTAGAGATTTTTTCATCTGCAGGAGCTGATTGAAAAATGAAATTAATATCATTAACTTGGGAATATTTTTACACCATTTTATCCCTTACGTAGTTCTTTCTTACTCATCTTTCAGAAACAAACAAATCTGAAAGAGAAGTGAATATATTCAAACTTCATTCAACAGTTTGAAACACATTTTAGTGAATTTGCTTGTTTATTGACCACCTGGTAGCGAGTGCAGCTAATGGTCCTTCAAAACTATTTTGTGCTTGGTGATTAGTCATTTTTGCCTACACGACAAGAAAGACTTTTGAGGKGGCTGGATTTTCAAGGTATAGATTATTGCTGTTGTTGAATACTGGACTCCTTTTATGTATCTCAAGTAGGGCATGCAACAACTGGCTTCATAATTTCCTTTTACGCTATCTGATTTTAAACTGAAAGACGACAATTGTGAATGCAAATGCCAACCAATGGGGTGCCAACCTCATGAGAATGGTATGATTCGTAACTCACACCGTTTCTCCATTCTGCATCAGCTTTGTGTACCACACAGCAGAAACAGGTTCATCTTCTTGGAAAACAATTTAAAAGTTTTCTCCATAAAGCAATCATATTACCATGCCTATTTGCTGCTGTATTTTCTCTGCCTCGTTTGCCCTGCTCACATCTATTACRGCTGGTGATGCTGGGGAAGAAGGGAGCAGAGGAAGGGAATGAAGGAGGAGGGAGCAGGAAAAAAAAAGGGCTATGAAATTTTTACTTTCTTTCATCAAACCCTGTATAATGGGGGTTAAGATATATTTTGCTGAATGTGTTTTGGTGTGCTTTGACACATCTAGAATCCCAGCACACTTATCTGAATAGATATTATGGACTAAAAAACTGATTATTTTCTGCTTAGCTGAGTGAACTATAAGGAGAATAATYCTACAACCTTAAACGCAGTGGTCTGAAGAAAAACAAATAGCAGAAAGTAATCATGGAAGGGGCAAAAGGAGATCAGCCACTCTGCTAAGGAGGAAGCAGCCTTCAATTAAATATCTATTCATTGGCAATGAATGCCAAATAACATTAAGTAAGCATTTAACAGAATATTAATCACATACTTAAGAGCTAATTGCAGTATATTAACAATTAATGGCCCTTTAAGAAACTAAATATACTATGGCACGTAGTAAGTGTTAATTGAAAGCTATTTCAGGAACTTTATTTTGCTTTTCTTAATTGGACAGTGACACAATATACTGAGCCCTTCTGTCCTTATCCTTTGAAGTAGTGCAGTTGCTGTTATGCTGCAGCAGCAGATTTCAACCAGTTGTGTTCCAGGAAAAAAATCAAGTATGTTTTCATACATATGACCTGYCATAATCCTTACTGATAGGACATGTGCTTCTTGTCCAGTAACTTTAGTTCACTCTCCAGGGATGATGATGGTTTAAGAGAGTTACTCTATATTTAAACTTGTCTTCTGGCAATTATTCACCAGAGCTACATCATCCCCCTAAAACTTACTGAAACATTACCGTGGAGAGCTCTGAAGCTGACAGAAGGCCAGATAAATCTAATTTCAATCACAGGTTTATGCTGTAGTTTTTGAGACTTCTTGTCTTGATGTATCGCAGAAATAATCTTCATGATGTTGGAATGTTCTTGCAATAATCTGTTGTTGTGGTTTAACCCCAGCCGGCAACTAAGCCCCACACAGCCACTCACTCACTCCCCCCACAGTGGGATGGGGGAGAGAATCRGAAGGGTAAAAGTGAGAAAACTCCTGGGTTGAGATAAAGACAGTTTAATAGGGAAAGCAAAAGCCGCGCACGCAAGCAAAGCAAAACAAGGAATTCATTCACAACTTCCCATCGGCAGGCAGGTCTTCAGCCATCTCCAGGACAGCAGGGCTCCATCATGCCTAACGGTGACTTGGGAAGACAAATGCCATCACTCCAAGCATCCCCCCTTCCTTCTTCTTCCCCCAGCTTTATATGCTGAGCATGATGTCATATGGTATGGAATATCCCTTTGGTGGGGTCAGCTGTCCCAGCTGTGTCCCCTCCCAACTTCTTGTGCACCCCCAGCTAGTCGCAGGTGGGGTGGTGTGAGGAGCAGAAAAGGCCTTGACTCTGCGTAAGCACTGCTCAGCAATAAAGAAAACATCTCTATATTGTCAACACTGTTTTCAGCACAAATCTAGAACATAGCCCCATACTAGTTACTATGAAGAAAATTAACTCTATCCCAGCCAAAACCAGCACAGGTGTAAGCCCAGTTCTCTATCAGAAACACTAAAAGAAGAAGAAAAAATTAAAGAAAAAAAAAAAAAAGAAAGAAAAAAAGTGTTTAACTCAAAGCAGGGGAAAGAATAGAGAAGAAAGTGGGAATGGGAATGAAAGAAGAATGGAGGGAACAAAACAGGGATCTAGTAAAACTAAGGTACATGAGGCAATTCTTCAGTTTTCTCTATGAAGTTAGAGACCCAAGTCAGAAATTTTCCCCTGGCAAGATACAAAATTTTGTGTGGAATTTTGGAAGTCTCTTTCCTCTCAGACCAGGCTGTCACACACACAAACAGTTCCCGGTGTGACTCCACACCCGGAGGTTCTGTTATACCCAGGGTAAYATAGGCTATAGACTGGTCCTGCCCTCAAAAGAAGCTGCCTCATTTTTCCACTTGGTCCCTTGTTCTCATTCCCTCACTGTTCTTTCCCGCGCACCAGCAAAATTGTTCATGTAGTTAGAGAACTGAACAGCTTGGACACCTGATCCAGATCAAATAGCATCAGAGGAAGATTAGTTCTAACTCATGTCATTTCCCGAATGAAATTAAGAAAATCCCAAACGTTCTTTGTCTAACGTGGCATGACTGGATTTTTCTAGTGACAGACTGAAGCTCAGACTTTAGGTTAGACATCCTGTGTTSCCTATTTATTCCAAAAAAGTAGTTAGCATAGCACCAGCTGTCTGCAAATGCCTTCTGACACTCCATGATTCTTGTAGCAAAGGAATACAACATTTAATGTTCAACGAAAGACATATTTTGTGTTGAACACAAGGTGCTTCTCAAGTGGAAGACATGGAAGAAAACAATGTGTACTAATTTGAAGACAATGCATTTTTTTTAGGGGCTTGTCACTGCGGTTTCAAAAGTTTACTGAGGCTGTTCTTTAATCTCTAAGAGTAGTATCACAATACTGGAGCTCAGCAGGTTGCTGTATAGAGCATTTTTACATCTCTTTTTAGAGTAATTTTGCTGTATAGGAATTTAGGACTTCACCCACGTGAGGATTTTTTTTTTCTGTTTTTGTTATGATGACTGTCACATTCTTACTTCAGTAAAGAGGACATACCAAAAAAAAATCCCTGCCACCAACCTCTTGGCATATGGGTCTGTAAGTGAATGACTAAAATGGTAATATTCTGAAGTGGAAATTTATTGCCAACAGGTTTATAATCATAAGGTTGTCATGAGCCTACACTTTGTTTAGAAATGATGGCCATCTATTCTTCCACCACTTTGGGGCCTGTGCTTCATGAGGTATTCTAAACAGTTTTCCTTATATTTAGATGTGAGTTCTGGGTTTGTTTCATTCAGTGCTTTTAGAATATTTAAGATATTTGTGGACTTCTGTAAAATATATGTATATATATTCTTTTCACCAAAGATAGGTTCCATTTTAGATTAAATACTGAGATGGGAATGGGTACAGTTACCGGAATGTCAGGAGAGTCATACTGCTTTGCACAAACTAAAGATATGCCCTTTTATTCTTCATATCTAGTAATTATRGAATGTATAATATCTCAAAAGAACCTATCCAATATTTTTACTCAATTACATTACTCTGAATAATATTTTGCTTTTACAATTTTTAAGTGCTTTGCTGGACAAATAGAGTAAATTATTTCCACAGTAAAAGACACTGGAAGATGCAAATCTATTTGGGTGTAATTGTAGTGTGCAACACAGGTGTAAAACAAAAAGAGCATCAGCCAAATATAAAAATTCATTAAAAAACTGTTCCTAAGCCTGTGCTTTGAATTGTAGGCCCAAAAAAGTGCTTATGCACAAAGTAGTACACTGTAATTTAAATGTATTAGCATATATTATTTGTGTTTTTATTAATTCATTTATAGAGTATTATTTATCTATACTAGCATATTGTACATCCTGTGAAACCGAGGGATGCTGCAGGAAGCAACAACCTGGAAAATATAAAAAAGGTATCAAATTAATATATGCTGTGAGCCACTTCATCTCTCTCCTCTGGCATCAAACGTTGAGAGGTAGAAAGTGTCTCTGCCCACTCAGGGGTTTTTGACTGACCATCATAGCTTATTAACTTTATTTTTAATGTTTTATTTTCTGCTTATCACAAATTCTAAAGTGTGTATATATATATATATATATACATATTCAGTTCAAAAATATTCATATCATGCATTTTCTTACGGGCAATTTTGAATGTTAATGTCAAATATGAAAGCCACATTCAAACTGTGGCCAGTCTACAGAACATCAAAAAAAAAAAACTTATTAACAGATTATCTATTATCAGCTTCTTGATCTAAGTTTCTCTGTCTCCATTTATCTGTCCCTCCCTTTTTAAATCCAGTTCCTACTATAAAGCAGATTTCTGTGAGTGGGAAATGAGACCAAACCTGGTATAGGCTGATCTCTGTGCCAGGAAGCCCAGAGGAGACTGAACTAATTGAAAAGTAGGTGAGGTAAAACAGCAGTGATGGAGAAGACTCAGGGTAGCCTTTCTCTGATTTTGATGAGGAAATGTTCACAATAAATTAAAGCTGACTTCTCCAGATGCTCTCTTCCTGTACCTACTGATGAAGGATTAAAAAATAAATTAAAAAAAAAAATCACTTCCCAAAGGAACCCAGGAACTTAGTGTGAGAATTTGCATCTCTCTGTACCGAAAGAGACAAAGCCAACCTTAGAACTCAACTATAGGCAGCTACTTTTATTCCCATTAAGTACCTTTAAGATATTGGCTATCAATCAACCTCTTTCCTTACTCATCCACACATACAAAACATATGACATATATAGMTGTATACCATTATATATATTTAGTAAAAGATGCAAGAATATTTCAGCAATACTTTTTCTTCATACTGCTATCCTTTTTCTTACAGGTACAAAAAATATTTCTGGCTGAAAAGTCCTGCCAATGATATTTAACTGCAGCATAGTGGCTCTGTACAGCCAGTAGTGGTGAATTATCCCATACAACAAAAAAATGTCAGGGTCAAGCAGGTAGCAAATTCATCTGTCAGAAATGTCCTCTAGATCAATGTCAACTTTATTCTACCAAGCATTGTGTGTGACCCCTAACAGTCTACCCCATTGCTGAAGCAGTTCTTTGCTACCATTTCTTAAAAATTTGAACTAGGAATAGAACTGCTTCATCTTTTTTCTTTCCAAAAGTAAGTCCACTTTTTTCTATGTTTTAATTTTCATATAGGTCAAAGCTTTTGCTATTTACCATATGAGCTCATAATAACTGTCAGGTCTTGGGCACTCCAGCAACTCTAATTTCCAGAGTAACTTGCATTAAAGCTCAGTATCTCCAACAGTGGTGGTGCTTCTTGTGCTGAAAATAGATTTAAGGACAGAAGGCACCCAAATGCACTGATTTCCAGGGCATAATCTTAATGACTATTTTTATTCTGCCAGCCTACGTAAAAAAAAAGAAGCTATTTTCCAACATATATATACAAAAGCATTAAGTTCACCTTATGCTCCAGAGCRAGATTTCTGTACTACCTTACCAAAAATGCCAGCAGTGACCTCTGGTTTTCAGAGATGACTAGTCCAGCTTTGGGCAGCGGGGCCTCACAAATGTACTAAGCATTTAGCACTGGTACAGKCTGCATATACTGGGTTAGGAGCTCTGCAACCTATTGCAAGCCAAGCTTTAGCCAGTAGAGCTTCAGTAGTACTCCCAATGAGAGAACAGATGGAGAATGAGAGCTCTGAGCCTTCATTAACATTACTTATGCCCAAAGACAGCTTTAGCTTGGCATGACTTGTACAATCGCATGTGACCTGCCTACCCTTTTCCAAATGAAATCTCCACATCTCCCTCATGTTTGCTGCCTGGACAAGGATTATCTCTTCCCTCATGAGGACTGTCTGATCTTCTTTTGTTCCCATCTGATTTAGGCTCTTCCTCTATTCAGTCAAGCCTATTCATTTGCCTCATTTGTACCTTCTAGAAGACAGTGGGGAGGAGAGATCCCAGTGGGGAGAAGAGTCATGGTTTAGAGTCCCTGAAACTAGGGTTTACCAGAAAAGACAATTCCATCCATGGGATGAAAAGAGATTGTTCAATTGATCCGCGAGGATAGCCTCTATCCTCTGTGAATTTTGAGGGAATGCATCATCTTCAAATTCTTTGGGCACTAAAATCTGAAAAACCTTTGTTGTCAAAAAGTTGAAAACTGTAGTTTTGGAAGTATTTGTATCTGCTTGAATGTGAATGGAGTATTCAGAGGGACTGCAGAAGACATCTTTGACACAGAAGCATTATCCTGTAAAATATCAATAAATATAATTTTCCTGAGTTTGGTTTTTGAGAACTAGAGTGAAGCTGAATTATTTCGGCTGAAGTTTTGCAAAGAAAACGCAGCATGAAGTCTTCTTCACCTGTAGATAATATTTCAAACAAAGTAATTGAAATATGACTCAGTCACGAACAGAAAACAAAGTCTTGGAACGGTTTTCCAATCCTTTCTTAGTAGCGAATGGTACAGCAGTCACACTTAAAACAACAAAAAATAGCAGATACACCAGATAGTCTGATCTTACACTGATTTTTCTTGCCCTGCCTGTAGAATGATCTCAGGAGACATCTACTATCTGAGGAATGAACACATAATAGTATATGTTAGATGATCATGCTTTAACATTATCAGTTTTCTGTTTCACTTATCTCTTTTACATTTTGCTGCAATATATCACAGGATGGTATACTAAAAAAATCTCCAAGGACCTTGTATTCTCCATGGAAACTATACAGCACTTCTGCCTACAATTTTAAATATGCAATGTTCAGATAATAATAAAGGAGATGTCTCTTCTTACAGGACTTTTGTTGCTGTTGTTAAATGCTCTATACAGAATCGTAGGTGGATAAAGTGATGTTATTGTAAGTGTCCTTGAAAGTAAACCTTAAAATTGTGCCACCCTCATTAAAAACAACTAGGCTTATCAAGCTTAATGTTGTCACATACAAATCAGGAGGATTAATAATGATTCATCATTAGCATATTTCATTTAAAAAAGCAAGAAGTGCCTCCAGAAGACATAATGTCATTGTAGGGTCAAACAACTGATTGGACAGAGAACATGGGTTTTGAACTCCTAGACATTGTTTATACAAAGATATATCTATCTTTGTCTGTATGGCTTTTACGATTCTGATTGACCACTGTTTGCCTATTTACTCAGCACTGACTGCATCCTTGACCTTGCACAACATGCAGATATCAAAACAATCCATTCCCTGCAGGGTTTACAATCTGGAAGACAAACACGAGTGATAAGACACAGTAGGAAACCCAGAGGATATGTTCCCTGTAAATTATGGGTTTTTCTTTGTGTTGTTAATTTTGGGTTTTATTGTGTTCCTCACATAGAGATGGGAAAGAGCAAAGGTCTACAGAGTCCTCTGAAAGTAGGTGACAGGAAATATCAGCTGTTCCTGTGCTTTGTCTTGACTACAGGAGCTGAAGTTTTCCAGTGGTGCTAACAGCTAATTCAGTATGGTCCTGTATCTTGCTTTTCAGAACAAAGAGAGAAGGTAATAATGATGCCTGTTTTACTTGTAAGATGAAGATTTTCTACAATTTCAGCAGCAATATCAATTTAACTTGMTGGAAACAAAAAAAAGATTTTACAAAATTCTTAGACAAACATTGACAGTTACAGGCCTACTAATAATTAACATCCTATCGTCCAGGATTTTTATCTGACACAGAGAGAGAGACTGAAAAAGAGAAAGAGAGAGAACAAAGACCAGACTTTAGTGTTGGGAAATTGTTTATGCCATATGAGCTTCAGCAACGATGGAGAATAATTTTGTTCACTTCAGTTATTTCTTGCATGAGAAATATTCTGTACATTACCTTTTACATTTTTTGTTGCTGACAATTGTAAAACATGCCATTGTCCACTAAGCTCATTAGTCTCTTTAATTAAAACAGAAAAAGAAGGAACCTGCCTGGGTATTCAGTTAGGAGGCAAAATACTGTTGGCATTTCAAGTATCGGATTTTTTTACAATGATCAGTAACATTTCAATTGCCATATCTTCTGTTCCCAAACTACAGCTTGCAAAGGCAAATGAAGTAATGAACTAAACTGGCAAAATACCTGATTGTGCACCTTGTGGGCATAAATACAGTTTTGTCTGTAAATCTTAACTGATTGTATTATCAAGTTTTGTTTTGTTCTAACTAGGTCATCTTAATTTAAAAATTACATTGAAATCAAAGAGATTACTATAATTCACTGAGCTAGAATGTTGAGTACTTTATCTGACAACTTTAATTTTGGATAATAAGTCTGTATATGGTTCCAGCTACTAAGACTTATCACAGATCAGTCTTTTTGGCCATGATATATTCTCTCTGTTTCCTCTAAAAAAGATGCTTTCTTTTTTCCCCAGCTTTTTTCTCTAAGCTATTTTTGGCAATTCCCTTTAGTAAATGCAGCTTCTAAGGAGAGATTTGTGTGAAAACTGATATTAAAGTAGATGTTTGACTGCTAGATTTTTGTTAAAATGAGAATTTTTCCTAGGGGCTGCAGAGTAAACTATAAATCAGTGGCAATGTAAATTATACCCATACACACTTGCAAGAGCATTTGCCCTTCCACTAGAAGCAAATCTATAGTGAATCAGCATTAGCAATCAGGCACTAGTCAAACCATCCCACACAAAAGCATGCAAATTCCCAAGAGAATTATTCCTTTTTCCCTTCTTCTCTATTCTGAGGGAAAGGTAGAAAATCTGGTGCAAATGCTGCATTAGGTCAATGAAATCTGATCTCAGTTTGGAAGTTCAAGGCATTATTCAACCTACTGTCTTTTCAGTCTAAGCTGTTGTGCTCTAAATGAACATTTTATCTCTTGACTCTCCATCCAAACTCTGCAGGCTTCATCAGGAAGTTATGTTACTGAGTCTCAAAGATATTTTTTATAATTTTGTSTGTATGCATACATGCAAACCTGTGTGCCTGGGAGAAATGCAACATCAGTTTAAATAGGAGAGGAAAGCAGTGCAGTCCTTGTGCCATAGTGCCTAAGGATCCTTCAAGATAAGCTTGTCATTGTCTTTAAAATTTCAGTAAAGATGTTTTAGGGAAAGGCCTGTGACTGATGTCATTCATCTCCCATGAAACTTTGATAATAGCTTCTTTGAGGTAAGAAGCTGACTGTATTTTCCTTGTTCTGGATGTAAGCAAGAAGAGCAAAAGTGATCAGCTAAAGTTAATAGGAGGGAACAGATGCTTTGTATCACTGGTAAATTAAGGCCTTCTCATGGCGCCTGGAGGGGCAGTGATATTTTATCCGAAAGCGTTTGCTCATTCTTTCTGATGAAAAATATGATATGAAGATAGGAACTAAACATACCTTCTGGYAAACTTACTTAGAGCCTGACGCATTTCAAAGGTGATAAAGTACATACTACTTGGTAGAGAAAAAGAAAATATAATTGGACGACAGGATGACAGCCACTGAAAAACATCATTTCACCTCAACAACAACAAATCGTGTGTACTCTGCTAATCTACATTTATGACTTCTGTCTTCATTTTCCTAGCATTTAACATTGAATACCAAAAAGTGCCAGAAAATGCAGAAGCTTTGACTCCTGCTCTTTGTTGCCATTTTTCCACCAGTTCTTGAGACTTGTTACCAGAGCTGTCTGAGGACAGTTCATTGGGAATGACACTGCCAATCTACACACCAGAAAAGACTTGATTTGGTTTGGTTTTAATGTCATTTTAAAGAAAAAATCAGATATGACAGGATAATTAAATACCATTTCTAATCTGGAGAAAGACAGGTATGAAGTTAGAGTATGTTTTCTTTCACCAGCGACATTCTGCATGCTTCCCTTGGAAGCGAAGCAAGCTGAGCCATAGATGTGCAATACACTAGCATTACATGGTAGCTATCCAAATGTATATGCTCATTCCACGGTAGGCATGAGGTAACTTACTTTCACTGAGGTGTAGCCAAAACAAAGACATGTGACACCTATAAAAGTGCACTAATTAGGATATAATTAATATTAATTTGACTTGAACATGAATATATAGTCATATTAAAATAGTGTAACTAAAAAGCTTATATAAGTGTTTTGTAACTGTGAATGTCATTTTATATACATATGTGAGCAACGTGACCACCAATGGGGAAAATGAAGATTAGTATACTTGAACATAGAAAACATTCAAGTAACAAGAAGTTGCCAAAGGACAAGGCAAGTGCATGGCACTGCAAATAGGCAGGAATCCTGAATACACAAGAAGGATGGCTGGGAATTCAAATGAAAAGGAGATAAGCAATATCAAAAACGTAGCTGGCTGTGTAAGAACATCAGGCCTAAGTGAGAAAAATTAATGAACAAGGACCTCCAAGAACCACAGCCATCAGTGCTAACTAAACAATATCAGATCTCTATACTCATATATAATTYAGTACATAAATGTTAGGAACAGTATTGTATAAGTACTGATGAACACTAATAATGTGTAAGAATTAACCATTTGCAAGTACTGTGCAATTAATGAATGAATTAGCAAAGTTTAAAGTTTCAAACTGTCCTGTTCGTCTGTCTTCTAAACACTCCCATCACAGTGATGTCTGAGTCCCTATACACATATATATACATATACTCAAGGGCAACAGAGAGATAAACTAGCTTTCACTCAAGCACTTTCACTGAAGTACAGAGTGTTTCTGCTTGCCCACCATGTGCAAATCTTGTAGGGGAACACTGAGTTCATTGTATGTACTAGAGAAAGTGTGAAGCAACACTTCCTAAGAGGGAGGACTAGAGAATTCTTCCAGTGTGGTGACATGCCTCTTGGAGCATTAAAAGTCATGAAGAACAGGTTGAAAAAATCCCTACTGTTTCTGCTAAAACAACATAATTCTACACATAAAATCACAGTCCTGTCTATTTCTTCCCTGCCCTGTCATTTCTGGCCCTTCCTTTCCTTCACAGGGGAAAACTCCTGGTCAGAATTTTGCCTGATCTTTATAGAAATCACTCAAGGAAAGGCAGGTCACAGACAGAATGGCTGGGAACTTTCCATCTTCCCATTGCAATGGGAGTACACAATGGTACACAAGGAGTGTACCACACTCAGCCTTAAGAAGATAAATAAATTGAGACTGCTTTCCCTTCATGGCTGGAGAAGATGGGTGAATTCTTATTTATATGGCCTTTAAGATGTTTTTTGATTATATACTCTATGACTTGGATTATGATGCCAACATACTTCATAGTTACTGAAGGAAGTCTAACAATAAACTATGGCATGTATAGGCATAAATGTGCAAGCACAGAGACAAATTGAATTGTTGGTGCAATTCCACTCACTTCAGTGGGACTACACCAGGAGATGAAATTGTCCCTCAGTATTATTTAAGGTTCAAAGAGTGCATTTAAAACACAATAAATGGATAATACTCAACTTGGGCACTTTATAACCAAGTTTTCTTGCTCTCGTGGGGGCTGATCCAGAGTCAGTGAACTGTTATAACCTTTCGTTTTTCATTGGTACTAACATATAWCACTATGTACCCAAAGTACTCTATATGAGAAAATCAATAAATGCAATGCTTAGATGATAAATGTTTACAATTTACTTCTTTGTTGCTACCATGTCCTAATAAAAACACTACCTTTAAAAGAAAGTGAGGTTACACTTACAAAAGGGAAAACTGTTCCTTCTTCTTAAGCACAAAAGTATGCTGTAAAAAATATATTTTCTTGTTTTTAAACACTAAAACATATGGGTGTTTGGAAAGAATTAAGACTGRCACAAAGAAATGATGGCTAAACTTTAAGTTTTTCATTGACTTTTGAAAAGTGTTAGGCTGAGGATTGTGCGCTTAAAGCTGAGAGAAAAAGTTGACCTGAACCTCATTTTCGCTTTGAATCTGTGATTTATGTGTGCAACAAAGCAAGTAGTAAATGTGAATAAATTCAATTGGTTATTCTGTCCCTCTGTCTCGAAAAACCTTTCTTGCTGATGAAATATCTCAAAAGCTAAATAACCCAGTGTCACCATATTTTATGTGAAATTGCAGCAGAGAGTTTCGTGTTTCGTTTGAAAGGCAAGACAATATGATATGCATTTACAATGTGACAAAGAATTTTTCTGACTTATGTATATCTTCTTTTTTTAACTTACACAGTCAATTCACCATTGTATGGTCAGGTGATATGCCACACCAGACAGAAAGAAGTAATTCACTCTATCTCTTTCCCTGGATGATTTCTTTTAGTTTATATATCTGCTGTTGGATCTTTTAATACTTTGGTAAATGTATGGCGTAGTGTTTTTAGGTGAAGTGTAAACAAGGGGAGAAATGTGGAATGATTCTATGAAAACTAGAATTCCTGTAGTTACATCTTTTTATCCAATAATTTGTACATCATACAATATTCATTATCCCACTTAAGAACCTGTAACTCCTTTCACAATAATTCTTTCTTTAGCACAATGAGATAAAAATAATTTAACTCATTGTAGAAAAGACATGGTTAATCTCTGTGTCCCCATCCCAACTTTGAAGTACAGCTTCATCCAGACACTCATTAATAGAGTGGGAGTATACAGGTCTCTTGTTTTGGGCCATAGAGGCACTCTGAAATCATCTTGTAGAGAAAGCATTGACTMGGGTAAGGCTGTTGCTTCCCCTACTCTCAGTAAAGACTGCTTCTGAAGAAGGTTGTCTTTTTACAGTAATGGCTTATGAAGTTTTTTTCATCTTCCCACATTTTATACAGAAATATTGCCATACATTGTGTCCCCCTCTCGAACTGGAAGGGTTGGTTTAGTTAAGGTCAATGGCAAAAACTTGTGTTTGAAAATTTGACACATTGAAGAACTGTATCCCGTTGCCAAAAAAAGAGTCATTCAATCCTTTCCTCTCACTCCAGTCTATTGAAATGTGCCTGCATGCAAGAGGCTGAGACACTGGAAACTATCAACATTTTACATTTTTAAGGTGGTCATGCTTAGAGAAACTCTGGTTGGTCTTTGTTAATTTTCTGTCATTTTTCCCAATACGGGGCACTTCAGGAATGATGATTCCCTCTGAATAAATTAGTTCATTTGCCAAATCTTGGAGACTCACAATGTTAAAACCAAATGGTAAAATGAAATCAAGTCTTTCAGTTGGTCATTAATGGTTAGTGAATGTGAGAATATCACCAAAAGAATCTGAAAACAGTTAAACAGGTGAAAAATATAGTGAATCTCTTAGTTCAAAATGACAAGTGAATATTTTTCTTATAACGGAAAAACAATAACTAAATACACTGTATTTAAACTACCAGTACTTTGAAAAATGACAGCTAAATTTGAACCTCATTATCTGCGCAAGTAAGATAAAGAGAAATGTATATAAAATCAAGTTAAATGGATTAAAAACTACTCCACTGGTAGATTATAAAAGTTATTGTAAATGAGAAATAATCATCCACAAAGGATATTTTTTTTCCCTCGTGATGTGTTAGATTTATTCTTGGCTTGGTGAAGTAAAAATCTTTAGCAATATTTATAATGAAAATAGTAAGTTTTCTGGATGCTGGTAAAAATTTGCAATGACATGAAAGTATGTGGAATGTTAAATAATGGTGGGACAGGCTGTTGATCTAAAATGTGGATTCCTTTGAGTAACTGAAGTTTTAATGTAGCCAAATACAGGTTCAGACACCGGGAAATAAGAATGTAGGTCATACTTATGAGAAGAGCTGCATTCTGGATTGCAGTGACATTGAGAGGGATTTAAGGGTCAAAATAGATAATGAAATGAAGAGTGAAATGCTGTAAGTAAAGGGGTGAGCATAATCCTGGGATATGGAAGCAAGGAAATATCAAACAGGAGAAAAGAGATGGCTTCACTAATGGATTCACTGAAATATATTACTGAAGCACTTGTGTGTAGTTAAGGTGTTTTCTCTTTAAAGGAAACCTCAAAGTATTGGCAAGACATTTACATGATAGCCATGAAAGAATATTAAACAAACAAAACCCACAAACTTATTTTATAGCACTCCTGTAAACTTCAAAGTTGGTATAATCAGTTAATCAATCAATGTGATTCAGTCCTGGTCTACAGGAAGATATGTGAGGAAGTGAATCAGACTTAATGGCCAGTACAAGAAAAAAGATGATTTTGTGGTTGAAGTCTGAAACCAAGAAGATGAGACATCAGTACAGTTAATTGCTAGAAAAAGATATCTGGACATATGTTGAAAGTTTTCAACTGGTACAAATTTCAAACAAGGCTGGATATTCTGCTAAAATATATGTTGTAACTGGATAGTTCAGAGGCTTAAAACAGTTTGAGGTTTGTTTCTACAGCCTGGAAGTTAGGTTAGGGGAATAAAATGGTCTGTATTGGCATTAAAAAATTTATGAGGAGAATGTACTTGAGTCTCCATAATGTAGTCTAAGATGTTCCTCCAAGAGCATGAAAAATCTAGCAAGCAACAAGCTGGTTCTTTCAGGAGATCCCAGTGGATAGGTAATGTTTTCATGTAAATTTAAAGTGGTAGAACTAAAGTGTCATCATCTCTGATCCAAACCAAAGGAAAGTAAGACCTGTGGTTTGTTGGGAGAGAAACCTGCTCATCTGATTAGAAAGGAAGGTCACAGAAAATAGTTGTTAAGCTTTTGAGGTTAACTGCTGTCCTCCTACATGTACAAAAGATGTATCCTATATCTGCTATATCATTCTATTTCTGATTATGAATCTTTTCCAGACCACCACAGACTATTCYCTATAGTGAATTTAGCTCTAACTGTTGAAATTTTGTTGTGGTTTAACCCAGCAGGCAGCCAAACACCACACAGCTGCTGGCTCACTGCCCCCCCGCAGTGGGATGGGGAGAGAATCGAAAAAAAAAGTAAAATTTATGGATTGAGATAAAGACAGTTTAATAGGACAGAAAAGAAATGGAAAGTAATAATAATAATTAATAATAATAATAATAATAATAATAATAATAATAATAATGGTAGAATATACAAAATGAGTGATGAACAATGCAATTGCTCACCACCTGCCGACTGATGACCAGCCAGGCCCTGAGCAGTGATCACTGCTTCCGGGACCACACCTCCTAGTTTATATACTGAGCATGATGTCGTATGGTATGGAATACCCTGTTGGCCAGTTGGGTCAGCTGTCCTGACTATGCTCCGTCCCAGCTTCTTGTGCACCTGGTAGAGCACGGGAAGCTGAAAAGTCCTTGACTAGTGTAAGCGCTGCTTAGYATCAATTAAAACATCTCATACTATTCCAAAACACAGCACCATACCAGCTACTAGGAAGAAAATTAATTCTCTCCCAGCCAAAACCAGGACAAATTTCAAAGGTAGTTTAAACAGAGCCTTGTGTGACAGATTTTCATTAGAATGAGAACTATTACTATTGGTTGAAATTACCTACATATTTTTAGTAATATGAACAAATTTCTCTGACCAATTATATCTTTCTTTTATCCTTCAGCCTTTAGAAATTAACTTGTCTGAACAGACAATGGGTTGGTCTTCAAAAGTGATCACCAGCTAGAAGACATCACAAACAAATGCTCCAAAAGGTCATTTATTTTTTGGTTTTAGTTCTATAATTACATAGAACTAAAGCTCCAAAACTGCACTGCAGTTTATGTTCCTGCCAGGGAGATCATCATTATTTTTCTAATATCTCTACTTTATTTTCCTTTTTTGTCATTTTTGTCATGTATCCTACTTGTTGACCATGTAAATTTGATCTGGGCACTGGTTTGATTGTCTTATCTGTTATGTGAATCGTCTTGGAACTATAATATTCTGTATAGATTCTTTGGGACAGTGATTACATACAAAGAGAGCATCAGCTCACTATATTGTGAGCCATTTTTCCCTAGCAATTTATTTTTTGCATTTCCTATTAAATCATCAGAGATTGATCAAGTTGCAAACTACTTCCCTCTCTGTGAGTCTCTCTTTATCTGTTTCTCTCTCAGATTTGCTGCACATAAGTTAAAGTGAAAATTTTACAACAGTTTTAAAAATATCTGAGTAGCTCCATGTGGTGGTTTCAAATTCCCAGAACAAATTATCATGTTTCTTTAGGAACAATGAGCAAACCCCCAAAAGGCTGCATAGTCTTCAATGGCATCTGGTAATCTAGAGATGTTCCTTTTCTGAACTGTGGTGGTGGAGTAGATGAGTGCTTTTCCTTGCACAAAGATGATGATGTCATCTCTCTACACATTCAGTTATTTATTTCTAACATACTTATCTCAAACAAATAAACGTTCATGTATCCAACGGCTGATGATAGGACCTATCACCTTTTACTTATTCAATTTTTATGGTTTCATTCATGTGTTTTCTGTAGAAGAAATTATTTCAAGTAGCACCAATAGATGCATTTCCCACTATTTCTGTTAATTTTAAGTTTACCAGCTTGTACTAAAAGAAACATTTGTTTATGGTAGTTGTGCATGCTAAGGAATTTTGAAGTGTATTAAAAGAGAAAAAACAGAAATCTTGCCTGATGATATTGTTGTAGAACACTTAGAACCATAGAATCATAGAATCATAGAATCATTAAGGTTGGAAAAGACCTCTAAGATCATCGTGTCCAACCATCAACCCAGTACMMATGCCCACTAAACCATGTCCCGAAGCGCCACATCCACACGTTTTTTGAACACCTCCAGGGATGGTGACTCCACCACTTGCCTGGGCAGCCTGTTCCAATGCCTGACTACCCTTTCAGTGAAGAAATTTTTCCTAATATCCAATCTAAACCTCCCCTGGCGCAACTTGAGGCCATTTCCTCTCGTCCTATCACTTGTTACTTGGGAGAAGAGACCAACACCCGCCTCTGCTGTCCATCCTTTAGTGGTGATTTATGAAACAGATTGCATCCATTTCTTGGTCCACATGGCCTACCACCATGGTCAGATTTTTCTAACCTCTTAGGCTGRTAACTGTGCACAAAAGTTGGAAAATGTGGACAACATATGCAACGAATATATAAATGACTAGATGTGYTTGTTGTTAGATCATCTTATGATCTTAAACTGCCTGCAGCACTGCATGAACACAGTGTATAGTATTTGGTTCTTTGGTGTGCTAGAGACTAGGCTAGGACATCAGTTTTTTAAACCTGGTAGTAGGAACACAAAAATTTAGACTCAGAGTCTAAATCAAGAGGACAAGTTTGTCCTCCATTAGCAATGCCTGATGAGGGCTGTGCTATTTCACCCGCACAAACTCAGGTGCTACATGGTTGATATTCACATCATTTAGGACTTCCCAAAGAGCCTGCAGCCTGTGGAATTGCTAACTTTCCTCCAGTCTTTCATGCAAAACCTTAATCGTTTTCTCTCATTATTCTGGTTCCTCTCTCTTTTCCCACTCATTAATGAGTGTATTAGGGCARAATTCTTCCCGCCCATTCCCTGCCATCTCAATATTCAAGATTGCTCTGCAAGTCCTTTCTTAGTAATGAGCTAAAGGTGCTGCATGCAAGAGCAGATGTGTAATTACTAGGTAATTATACCTGAAACCCAATGGGACCTTTTTTGCCTCTTTCACTTCAGAGAGGAAATAACCAAAGCCGACATCATCACTCGTGCACATTCAATGACTCAGCGCTCAACTGTGTTTTGAAAAAATTAATCTGTCAATAGACTTTAGCTACCCCTACTTAGTGAAAGGACACACTGAACCACTGGGTTACAGTGCTGAGAAAAAGAGGAGCTGGTAGCTTTTCCTGCAGGGCAGCAAGGTATTTGTCATCACCTTACATCACTGGCCAGTGTGAAGGAGATGACAGTCTTTTTTGGATCAGCAGTCCAAATATGTTTATGATTTAGAACATGTAATTATACTGTTATCTTCCATGTTTAAAAATCAGACTTGGCCCACTGCAGAATGAGGCCTTTAACACAATGAAAGGATGTGAAAGAACATTCTTTTGTATAACAGAAGATAATACTTATGAACAGTCACTGCTTTTCCAAGTCTATAAAACCTGTAACTAATGTGCTAAAAATAGCTCTGTTGTGCAATATTATGCATATAGCAATTATCATGAAGGAATTTGATTATATTCATTCATATTAATGGAGCAGTTTTCATTTATAGGTTTGTAAACATTTCAAACTCTATTACCTAGCAGCATTATTTCATTCTGTTGACAGAACATATTATCTTTTGTTTTATAGCCACACGGAGTGCAGAAAGCAAAGAAGCCTATAGCAGACAAAAATTCAGTCTTAATTATAAAACTGAACTTGAACACTAGCAGTATAGAAGCAGGTTCTCCTCAAAGGTCACTGCGATGGATCCAAAATCTACTTGTCGTCCTGAACCATCAGCTGAATCCATCCTTCTCAGAATGCTAGGAGTTCATCACCATGGAAACTGCTTATCAAATTGGCAAAGTTAAGAATTTATATTGTCTGTTTGGAGAATTTATTTAATTGCAAATGGAGACCTTTGAAAACCTACATCACTACTGAAGATACAGAAAATCTCCTTTGGGTACTCAAAAACATGAAATTACTATGTAGGAAAAGTGTAACTGAGAAGGATGAAGAGGGGAGAGGGAGGTCGTTTTTCATGATGGGTCAAAAATTAATTTTATTTAAGTTCTGCAGTGGATTGAATTCCAGGACATCAGCAAAAAGTGTAAAAGTGACTCAGAAGTGCTCAGGTCTGYAGTCTAAAATTTTAGATCCTTGCTGTGGAAGCACAGCTGCAACAAAATTAATCTTGTTACAATGTTTCCTGACTTGTAGTAGGTTTAGCAATGTGTTTATGGACACTTTTTAGTTGATAATGATTTCCCGTTACCAATTTTTTTCTCCAATAAACCTGTTGAAGTAAAACAAACAAACAAACAAACAAACAAAACAAACCGAAAAGGAAAGAAACTGCATTAGATTCTTTGTGCCTGACTCTTTACTGATACCTGGAATTCAAGAAAAAAAAAATAAAAATCTACTGAACAAAGTACAATAATGTGCTGTCAGACCCCAATGCTTTCATGGCATAGAAAACGTCTGGTGGCTTCAATAATAGCTAAGTGAAAGCTTATACTTTTATATAACTTCAGTGCAAATTTCCAGAGAGATGTACTTCTGAATGAAGTGATCTTACCTATTTTAGGGCAGCATAAACTGCCCAGTGTTTCAAGTGTGTCCCATTCATTCCAGTGGGAGTTCTGCCTGTTAAGTACGTCTTCCAAAATGACCAGCATGTAAATACCTTCACAGTTCAGAATTTCCAGCATTCAGCACCATCAAACCGACCCAGGAATTGGTTTGCAGAAGTACAAAACTTTTCTTTTACAGCTTCAATAAGACCTACATTTTCAAAACCCTGTGAATGCAACATAACAATCTTGAAAGTCTAATTACTTATACAAGAGAATCAGGAAAACTGTCTTTGGAGACTTGGAACTCCAGTTATCAGTGCTGATTTCTATAAAAAGACAGCCCTTATTTCAGTTACTGTGCATTTAATTCTATTTTAATTCACTGAAACAGAAGATGATGACTTCCGCCTTTTTGTCTGTGGCTTATTTCATTACTACTCAACATGATTATCTTCATAGCTCCATTAGTCCAATAACATAGCTAAAAGCAAAACAGAAGACTTTCGTAAGACGTTTCCAATAAACATAAGCCCTTCTTATTTTACAAAATCTTCATAACTAAGTTTAAGTGTTACAGCTTATTTATAATTAGTTTTTTTAATAAAACATTTTGCTGAATGTAGTTCTGTGCAGTTGATCTTCAGTTATTCTTGATTTGTATCTAAAAGTTGGTCTTCCATGCCACAGGATAATATTTCTACTCTCTAATTCAGCGGCTTAAATTTTTAAGCGCAACAGAGATAGACGATCCTTGCAAAGACCTAAGTCTTCACACAGATATCTTTAAAATAAAATTTATATCGTTTTGCCACAATGTACAATAAATAAAGTTAAAGCAAGTGTGTTGGACATAATGAAGCAAATATCAGTAAACAGCTATTCTGAACTTACCTTTAAGTCCATTCCATTCCATTCCATTCCATTCCATCCCCACCTGTTGCCTGTTTTGTACTGTCCCTTGATAAATATGCAATTACAAAGAGAAAAAGTATATTAAGAAATGGCATATGCATTGAACCATTGTTCTAACTAAAAGATTTTAGCTATTGAATTTCACCTATCAGCACTTTCTTACCAAGGTAGTTGGCACCAAATACATTGACTATCTTCTCTCACTATTATCATCATTCTGCTTTCTCTTCTAGGTTTAGCGCTTGCTTTATATTCAGTCTTGTGTCCATTTTCAATGGATGAGTGCAGTCATTTTTAATTGGATAATACCTTGGTCACTTGACTTTAGCTTTCTTATTAACCACTTTCGTATTTAACTGTTGAAAAACTTAGCAAGAATGGAGGCTTTCTTCTTCTGTGGAAAAGTAAGCAAAATCTTGTGATCTTAGAGTGCTGCTCATATGATGTTTCAAAACTTGTAGGTAAAGAAAAAACTGTCATTTGTTGATCATTAATCAAATAGCAACATGAAAGACAGAAAAGAGAATAAAACAGCAGTGCCAGTGGATGGTTTATTCTGTGGTTTAAGAAAGTCCTTAATCTAAAAACTTATAGTTATTACTAATATAAAATATTAGGGATAAGCATAGTCATACACATTAGTAAAGGTGCAACTAGTGCAAGTAAAACTGTTGACAGCAAATTTTTCTGTTCCTGTAACTTACTGAGGTTTCAATCTTTGACTAAATTCCTATAAAAAATTATTGTCTCTTTAGTTCAGACTTTCTGAAAAAAGCTGGCAAAAAATCTGATGCTGAATAGTGTTTTCGGATGTGTGATAATTCTGCAATACTGGCTCAAGTATTTTATAGCATGATTTCAGCATCTTCTAACAGATATTCAGATATTTTAATTGTACTATTGTCATATTAATCTGGAAGTTTCCAAAATCAGATTGAAACAAGCAACTGGTCAGACATTGGTGCTAGATCCAGTTCCCTGAAACTAACAGGCAGATGTAGAATTATCTGTAGGAGGAACCTGACATACACCACCAGTAAAGTAACTAAGAACAGAATGGACCAAAAAGGAAGCACAGCATTATGAACGAGGGGATTATACCAGATTATATTATGCCTTTATCCAGGAGAGAGGAAGAAGAGGATGCAGACTGCAGAACAAGGGAATGAGTTAGAAGCTGGGATGGGTATGAAGGTATGCTGCTGATGGAAGAGAGAGAAGAACGGAACAGGCAAGAGACTAAGTGTGTCTACTGCATACAAATGCCAATCTCTTATAAAGCACTTCAAATATATGACAAATGCTCTTCAGAAGAGATCAGCCTCCTAAACAGGCAACAGGTGCATTCCTCTGCTGAAAGAAAACATTTAACAATAGAGATATCAGATTGCTCTAGACACACTTGCATGACATTGCTTGTTTAGATAAGCAGCTGCTTTAGGTGTTAGAGAGCTCTTTTATGACGTCAGTTGACGGAAAAGGAGAGGCCATTAGACTGGTAAGATGAGGTCTCTGAGGGAAGAAACTAAAGAATCCTTTTGTTCATACAAAGCAGTGTGTTTACTGTATCAATCTTTGGTTGTCAGATACACATATATATAAACCTAGGACATCTAAAAGGATGCATATCCCCACCATTACCAGTATGTCTAGAGTTAGGTAGCAAAGGCAGTATATTGCCAAGCTAAGAGAAATATTGAAATATTCCTCCTTCTGATGTACAAAGCGTACTATTATACACAAGCCACAAAACCCTTTCCTAAGAGCTGTATTGCCAAGGAGCAGAGAGGGGAGCGTGTGGCGGGTTAACTATGGCCAGCAGCAGAGCACTCACCCTGCCACTCACTCACTCCCCTCTCCCAGGGGTTGGGCAGAAAATAGAAGGAGGCAACTTGTGGTTGAGATAAAGACAGTTTAATAGGTGAATCAAAAGTTGTATGCGCAAGCAAAGTGAAATGAGGAATTTAATCACTACTTCCCATCAGTAGGCTGATGTCCAGTCACTTCCTGGAAAGCAGGGCCTCAGCATGCATAATGATTACGTGGGAAAACAAATAATAGAATCATAGAAACATTAAGGTTAGAAAAGACCTCTAAGATCATCGTGTCCAACCATCAACCCAGTACCCATGCCCACTAAACCATGTCCCGAAGTGCCACATCCACACATTTTTTGAACGCCTCCAGTGATGGTGACTCCACCACTTGCCTGGGCAGCCTGTTCCAATGCCTGACTACCCTTTCAGTGAAGAAATTTTTCCTAATATCCAATCTAAACCTCCC